>JAPYMA010001566.1:0-51891 GCA_035041965.1 Anisakis pegreffii | reverse complement strand
CTGAAATGTTTCGATGGGATGGGATTATTGTTGCAAAGTGCAGATTAGGCATGGTGAGCCAAGAGTGGCGTACTGTTTATAGAAGCGATTAAGAGCAGCGATTTAAAGCAACTCGCTAAACATGATTTATGCTAAACTTATTTATGTCAACGAAATGAGATCAATCGTATTGATTTACTGACTGATTAGTTGATTTGTTGTTATTTGATGGTTGAATAACCGAATGAGGATATTCAATTGTTTATGTTTCTGTATTTATGAACGGATATCGTTTTTCAGCGATTAATATGCTTAGGGATAAGCCGCCTGGAACATTCGTTGTTCGTGATAGTAATAGTTTTCCTGGTGCATTTGGTCTAGCACTCAAAGTTGCGACACCACCACCTGGGATTCATTCAGGTTTGCTTGTACGAACGGCTGATGTTCATTTATTTCAATTTCACTTTGACGTTTATTAACATCTAAATTCATATAAATATCAATAACATTTTCTGAAGATTGAATCTCATGTCATTGTCACATCTGTTTCTTACCATATCCATATATTGTTGCAGTCTCAAGCTGTAAGCAGCATAAGAGATTGCTAAAGCTTTATTCTCTTATTGTTGTCATCTATCTTTTGATAAAACATATATTCGTGCTCATCGCATCAATCATTGCAAAAGTCGTTTTTTGTGTCGAGTTTACTTGGGTTGGATCTATAGTATCACAATATTCTGTTCATCATGCTGTAAACAAAAGTGTTTAATGATAAAGTAGTTGAGTGCAGGATGTGATAAAAACCTAAGACGCATCGATCGCACACTTCGACAACTGTGTTCCTTCCGTCTTCAATCGTCAGTCATATTGCAGCTAATAGCAATCAACTGATGAGCTTTTGTTCGATTTCACTTATTCTATCTATAAAACTTATTCATTCGTCTGATAGTGCTTCAGCTGCTGTAATGTAAACATTTATTCACATAGATCATATATCTTATCAATGAGCAAATCGTATTTAATTCATTATTGATTATTCTCATTCACCACTCATTTGTCAGTTCAATCGTGATTTATAATTCCATTTATGGCATCCTTCATTCTGTTTACAAATACTTCTTGCAGTATGTCTCATTATTATAATTACCGCTATAGTCTTACTTATTAATGCCACAGTCATGCATTATGCTGTAATATATATAGAATAATCAAATATTTGAATGAATATAAACGACGTTCCATTTTTCTTCGGTATAAATATATTGTTTTGTAGGTGATGGTACGGAATTGGTGCGTCACTTTCTAATCGAGCCATCTCCAAAGGGTGTTAAACTAAAAGGCTGTAATAATGAACCGATTTTTGGTACCCTCTCAGCACTCGTCTATCAACATTCAATAACCGCACTCGCACTACCCACCAAATTATTATTACCCGACTATGATCCTGCATCAACACCTGAACACATCAGTGCTGCACAAGCACTTCTTCAGCAAGGCGCTGGTTTGTTCCTTTTATCTTTTACGCATGAATATTGAGTAACAGTTCGAGGCGATTTCTTCTTTAAGTATGACTGCAACATGCGATATGATAGCTGACAAGCGTTAAATTATTGCAGTAAAACATGAATATGCTCAAATGAAACGACGCATCGTTATGAAAGTTGTTTAATGAAAGATTTGTTATTATTCATCTATTTGTCTAGTGATACTTTCAGTTATTTTATTCGTTTAGCAATAAGAAATCAATCAGTTTCATGTGATCATTGCTACTGCTGCTGCGGCTTGTCACTGCTGATTGTTCAAACGTACAAATAGTTTCATTCGTACTCTCTCATTCACTCATTAAATGAATTAAATGCAATCAGTTGCATTTTCCCAAGCTTAGTAGGGAAATTTTTATCGACTCGATGTTTTTTTATTACCAGACATATTTTGAATAACTTTTCGATGATGTTTTCATGTAAATTCATGATAATTGATTTTTTAAAATTGTGACCATTTTTTGTTATCATATCGAACCATATTCCACTGGGACGACCATATATTTGTTTTGCCACTGCGTGACCGAAAAGCAGAATTTGAGGAAGCAGAGGGTTGAAGAGCAATTGATTGAAAACAAAACTGGTCATTCGATCGGTGGAATTCTGAATATTTTATTCATCAATTCATTTATGTGCTCTATTTCATGACTCCTGTCTATTTCTATAGATTCTTAATTGATCAGGCAATTTTGATGATGAGATCCTATAGAAAGGTAGGCAGGCATCTATCTCTTTTTGCTTATCCACAGTATTTGTTAGCACTCTATGACTATGACTGAGTGCTAAGAATTACTGAAGATTGACAACGAAGCACAAACAACAGAAGAGGAAGGAGAAAGGGTTTGCGATGTTGTTTTCATATCGTTTCATAGCATAAAAATTTTGGGTAGTCCATCGGTTTTATTGAGTGAATTGAATGATTTGCTTGAAGCAGCAGCTGTTGCGAGAGATTCGACCACTTGCAAATGGTACTGCTCTGTTTCAGCATGCAATGTGACCTATATAGCATCGTTGGATACCGAATCGTTGACGGGTCCAGAAGCTGTGCGACGTTGTATTGGTGATGCACTGGAGTTGTACAACAAAAAATTGGTTCAGCCGGTCTCGGTTCATTTCAAGGTATTGTTTTTTGTCGTTTTGTCGTTGACCATTTGTCTTTTTCTTTTTTTGAAATTCTCCGCTTTATTTTTCTTTTTATTGCAATTGTTATGGTTAGAAAACAACCAATATGAGTCTAAGTCACAACATCAAATGTGATTAAATTGAATGACAAGAACTTCTTATCGATAAATTTAGGTATCTTCTCAAGGAGTCACTGTAACAGACAACACAAGACGACTTTTCTTCAGACGACACTATCCAGTTCAGTCAGTTACCTTCGCTGGTATCGATCCGGCTGACCGAAGGTGTGTATTTATTTTTTTCCTTGTTTAAATTCTGCTATTTGATGTTACGTTATGGTATCAATGCAGTACTGAGACTATCATCATAGCACACAGAATGATGACATGATAGCATAGTTATTCTGAATATAATACGTTTATTGGTGAATTAATTATATGTTTTGGTGATTGTAGATGGGATAATTCGTGCATCATCAATGAAGGCCTGACGAGTTATGTGAAGAGTGCAAGGATGTTTGCGTTCGTGGCACGTAAAATCGGCTCACGCACCGATAACGCATGTCATGTGTTCGCTGAACTTGAGCCTGAACAACCGGCCTCAGCGGTTGTCAATTTTATCACTAAAGTTATGATGGGCAGAAAATGATGCTATTACTGCACTTTGCGGTGCTGCACATCATTTCTGCACTCAGGTACGTTCCGTGCTTCGCATTTTAACTTCAGTTAATGTATCCATCAAATTAAGTGAATCACACATAGTGATCATCTAGTTATTATCATTCTTCGATAATCTTTATCATATCTTATCGTATTTGCTGTCATTTATCAGTCGTCTTTCAGAATGCTCCTCGTAGCATCACTATCCTTTCTGCTGCGTCACTGCTGTTGCTTCTGAAATGCGCTCTGATAAATGAATCGATCGAATATAGGAAGCGATTGGAATTGAAGCGAAAAGCGAACTGATTGCAACATTCCTCCTTAGTGAATTAACTGCAAAAAAACTGAACAGTTGAATGATGATGCGAGCATGATATCAAGGGTTGTTCTTGAATACGGGGAAATTCCTTCTTATAGAGTATCAGAGGGAGGAGGGCGGAGGAGAGAGTTGAAGAAGTTGGCAAATTGATATCAGAATGGGTCGTTGGATGTTATAAATTAATTCTCTAGAAATTCGAGGAGAGCTGAATGAAAGTGATCGTCCACAACATGCTCATACGAAAGTAAGGGTTTGGGAGCACCTCTGTGAATTTATAACAAGCTGATGATGAATTATCGATGTGATACGCATCATAGTTGTTCAAATGATTATTTTTTAAAAATTTTCACTGTGCGTGATTTGATATGGTTTGATGATGTGATCATTAAAATTGGTGCCATTTTAGTATGAACCGTTACATTGTCACGATGCAAATGTTTATATTTCTTTATTATTGTTATTAATATTACTATTATGTAATGATATTTTTCCTTTAGGTAAACTGATAAACAGTTGATATTTAGGAATCATATACTTGTTAGACGAGTTTGAACTGAAACACATTGAACCAAGCAGAACTATTGATATGAAATTGCTTCATAAAAGTTATATATTCACCTTAAAAATTGTTGATGCTGATAATCCACCGTGATCAATACTACATAATGAGTAATAATAATAATAATAATAATTTTCAAGGAAATTGTCGATAATGAAATAAACTCTTAATGTGTCTGTGTTCCTTTCAGTGATCAGTTGTTTGTATTTAAATTTGAGTTTTTCAAATCAGAAGAGTGCGGTTTTTTTGGAGTGGTGACGCGAATGATATTGTTCTAGCTTGAGAAATGAAATACCGACTGAATCTCGCGCTGTGCGTTCGTCACCCATTTGCCTTCACAGTTGTCCGTATCGAGTATCTTCAGCAACATTTGTGATGATTACGATTGTTATTCGTGTTTTATTTATTTCTGCATTGTTTGTTTCATTTTCTTCTTATTTTCTTCTCATTTGAAAGCATAAGGCCAGACTGATGTTTTTGAAAAAAAAGCAATAACTACGATATCATTAGTGGTAATAATTTGAAGTTTTTTCTCCAAACCGAATGGTGTGTCAATACCAACAGGAGTAATAATATAATAGTGATAATAACAGTAAGAGTAATAATAATGACAAATAACTATAAATCTCCATCCTAAAAAATAAAATATTAGTGAGTTTCAATAGTTGCCCATTTAGTTAATCAATTGGAGATGGCCTTTGCTCGTCGTGTCTTCCGCTTCTGATTGCAGTCTCAATTGTATTTATTTACCATTTATCGGCCGTTAATTACTCATTCAATTATGAACTTTTTTTCGAACGCTTAGAGAGTATATGTTTTTTTGTATATAAAAGTCTTCTCAATAGCAGTTTTTTGTATGTTATTTGGTTTTGTTCTTGCTGTGTGTTTGCTGAATTCGTTTTGATGCAATTTTTGTGACGACATTCGAAGGAACAATAAACCATTCAGATAGATTTTAACTTGTCGCATGCAAACTTACAAATCGAATCACCCAACCTGAAAATAACTATTGCTCTCATATGGTACCTCGATGGCTATTACTAGCTATTACAAAATTTTCAATTAGTTGTGTAAAAATGCAATCATAGCTCGAGAAGTCAGAGTTAGTGATGTTTCTGTTGTTTGTTCTGTTTTATTGTGCGCTGCTTCATTTTTTGAGCGCTGCTCTGTTCTGTCCTCTTTTGCACATTTGTTCCTTTGAACAGAACAGTATAATCATGACGAACAGTTGACAGCAACAAAACCTTAGCAGTCAGAATAATTCTTAACTTTCCAAAGCTGAACGTGCAAGTGAACTGAGCATGAGCAATCGAAATGAAGACATCACGATGAATGGTGCAACGATACAGCGAACTGTTAACTGGTGTTTAAAAGAAACACACCTTATTTGTCTTCTAAGAATTAAACGATTAAAATAGCGAACCTTTCGTATCGTTTATCTTTTGAACTGAATCTTTTGAATCGCTTATATGTGCTAGCGCTTTACTGTTACGATGATTTGCAAACACCCACGAGACAGCTTTAGTATCATCCGATGAAAGAAAGCTCAGCATGAGACTCAAACCTACTCTCAGGCATTGGCTCAGAAGTAGGCTTATTAGGGAATGAAATTCACTTGTGTTTTTCACTTGAAGTCCCACCCCGTACCACAGTTTGGACTTAAATCGGGGAATAAGACTCAGTCTTAGCCTAATAGTGAAAAAACCTAAGTCTGAACCCCCTAGTGCTAGCAGGCGGGTTTTAAATCCACCCACATGTGTTTGTGAAAAGGTATGAATTCTAAATAGTTGTCATCGATGTTCATATTTCACTTTGGAACGCACCAACTTTTCTGTTTCTAAATCACACTTTAAAACTCGTAAATAAGTCCTCTTGGAAACGTATTTCAAACACAATTTTTAGACATTGATTCTCAAATTGGTTAAAAGCTAAACAAGTCTTTGAAATCACTTCTTAAAATATCTAAGAATTGAACGATCATTCACAACGCCCGTTTTACTGAAAAGATACTTTTCCACAGGTAATCTAATTTTAAGTATGCAAAGAATCAATCTCATATTGAACAAGAATGTGAAATGCCGGATGAATAGAAAGCTGGCCACCCATGCTGTTTTTACCAAACATTTCGCAAGCACTTAGTGCGGTCGGTGATCAATCAACATTATGAGTGACCACAAATAAATCGCTTGAAAATTAGCCGTTTAACGTTCTCATTTTAGAAGCAATGTTTCAAGTGAGCATAAAATTGAATCAAAGCATCTTTGGGAAAATCTTCTTTAGGCAGAATATTGTTTACACTTTTTTCCACAAAGTAAAGATGGAAAAGTGATATCAGTTTTATATTAGTTTTTTATATCATTCATTTATATCATCGATACAAATGGAAGTGAAAGAAGTCTATCTTAAGAGTCCACGTTGCCATCTTGAGAGCATAAAAAAGAATCGGAAAATTTCGGGAAAATCAAATTAGTAAGCCTGAACCGAACAATATATAAAAAATTCAGGCTTTTATCTCAATAGACTTAGGCGTTAACTATTACTTCTGATAATAATGTGACTATCCACGACACTTTTTACATAAAATAGCCAATCTTCTTACCATATCTCAACGCTTGAATGTGGGATAAACGATGTACTTTTTATTTATGATGCTACGTGTATCGTTTCGTTATCTGCAGTATTACGACGTAGCAGTTTGCAACATAATCCATACAACACCTTTCATATAATATTCGATGTTTTTATGCATAATGATGCCCAAATCCTTCATGAAACCTATTATATTTATAAATCTCATTGCTGCTATCATACCATTTCCGTTTCTAGCAATCATCTTGATGAGTGACTTCAATACGATTCGTCGATTCGTAGCTCTGCCACTTTTACTCTTCCAGTGATCTCCGTGTTCAGCATTATCTGATTGTGAGGAAGTTGTTGATCCCCTTCTTCTGCCTCATTGAGCTCTTCACTGCTACCCGCTTATCTTATTGGTCGAGTTTGATACTCCTGAAATCTCCCAAACGATTCTTTTGCGAACGACCGTATTTGAAGTTGCAAATATATTTCATTTGTATTCTCCGTACTACATCACCATCACTGTTATAAATAGTTTGCCTTACTCCGAGACTAGTTGGTTTATTCACTGAGCATTTGTTACTTATGAGCAGCATATGACTTGAATTGCAGACATCTATAAGAGAATTATTGAGCGTTTAGTTTTGCTGTTGTATGCATTTTCAAGCATAAAAACGTTAATGAAATATCATTCACTTTCATCCTTTCTGCACACAATGAATGTCCATTTCATATCTGTCGCGTAGTTACTATGGTGATTCAGTCGAAACAACGCTGTTTTCGTCAACCTTAGTATTGAATGGCTTAATAGCCAGCAATATCAGCAGGCAGCCAAGCTGATCAACATTGATGTGGCAGCCGCATTAGTATGGGAAACTGTGTTGGGGGATTCAAATCGCGAGCTAAGAAAACTCGATTACCCTTTAGGAAGACAAGGTGAGTGAATTATGAATTGAGCGGTTGATCGATTAGCGGTCAACTGATTTGATTCAAGGAGATGTGTGCAGTGTGCTTGTTTTATAGCAATTATTGTTCACAAGTTCGTTCTATTCAAATTTACATTGGCCAACTGTTTTGAATATCTACTAGCAGTCAATCATTGATGCTTTCAGGAAAATATATTTATGTATAGTTGGTATTGATGGTGCTGGAAAATCGACATTTGTTAAAGCAATTGCATCCGGTATTATTAGAAATTCGCATTTAGTACCTTTGATGCATTTTTGCATTGTTTACTTCGATTTGATGCACTTCTTTGTATTTCATTCGTTCGAAAAAATATTGCTCCTTCGATGCCAAAAAGTAATGTGAATTAGAGTGACAATGTGTAAGACGATTCAATGAGTATGAAATAAGCACTAAATGGCTATTAAATTAATCAGACTCATTGCTATTAGTAATCGTCTTTTGATTTGATGAGATTGCAACTCTTTCGTGATGATAATGTGTTCACGATCAGATGACGGTAAATACCTGATACTTAAAAGTTACAACCATCTGGCGAAATCTGGCACTCTCAGGTTTTCACTTGTGGATACAATTAACTTTCGTTAAGTGTGTTTCATCGATAGTGTTTTCGATAAGGATTGCTATTGATTGACGGAAAATAAATAAAGAAGTATCACTTGCAGAGGATATAACACAAGTATTACCAACCAACGGATTTATACTCTCAGAATTCAAATACAAAAATACCGATATTGTTGCATACGATCTTGGTGGAGGTGAACGCATACGCGCAATTTGGAAGAACTATTATCCGGAGGTTTGTTTTCAGTCGTCTTTCGACGTTTCGGTTCAGTGCGCAACCAACACAAGTATAGTCATTGTCGAATATGAAGTACGAATTTGCTTGAGAATGCTGTCATAAGTTTTTAAAATGATCCTAATAAGCAATTGCCTGCAGTTGCACTGAGTGTTCAGCTGGATCGTAATTGCTCGAAGTGATATTCGATAGGTAAAGTGAAATGTGTTTTGATGACAATGAGGATGTTTGTCGAGGACAAATTCAGCGCTTCGAATTATTCGGTTCGAATAGAAACAAATCAAGCTTCATTGGTGTGATATTCATCTCAAGGTATTCGGTGTGATATATGTGATCGATGGCAGTGATAGAAGCCGATTGAATGAAAGTAGTGAAACGTTAAAAGAAGTGATTAGTAACGAGAGTCTACGAGGTAAACCGATATTGGTGCTGGTGAACAAGAAAGATCAAGATGGATGCATCGATGAGATCCAAATCAGCGATCTATTTTGCCTTCATGACCTTGCGAATACCTACAAAGCACGCATCCGAGTGGTATGAGATTATTCATTCATGCATTTGTTTATTTGTTGATTGAATAACTTTCCGATTTGAAAATATCCTGCAGCGTGTAAATTTGCATTTATATCAACGCTAAAGGGTTAATTCTTTTATTATAAAGTCTTCATGAGAAGTACCGTTGAATTTTGAATATAAGTATTAGTGAGGTCTTAATATGTGAAACGGAATATGCTCCCACTAAATGAAACCTTCATTTGTTACTTTATTGAGAACGAGTGGGAAATGAAGACAAAAAGAAATTGATATATCTTTCATGTGTGTGTGTGTCCGTTAGTTTCAGAATTAATGTTTCAAGCCTTTAAGGAGGTTTGTGCAGCAAATCAAGGTACTGGAAATACAATTGATGGTGCCATCAAGGATGGATTTGACTGGCTTTTAGAGAGAATTTCTGATGAGTTTGAGAGTATCGAAAAAGGTGTGAATGAAGCATTGAAAGCTCTGAAAAGAAAACAAGAAGAGGAACGTATCCGAAGACAACATCGACTTGCGGCTACTGCAACCAGGTCGGTGATTTCACTTAGATGTTTTTCTTTCTTCAGTCAGAACAATTCTTTGGATAAGTTACGGTTAATCACCTAATTTCTGTATACATATATATTCGTCAAGTGATCTATTCATCTACTTTCTATATTAACTGTTTTTCATGTGATCAGTTTGTCCAATAAATGAAACTTTTTCAAGTTATTTGCGAATGCGATTACCTCTGATAAACAGAGTGCATGATAAACTCTCATCGATTCATTCTTGATTCAGATCAAATATTAGAATGTGCTTAAAATTGCAGCAGATCAAGTTCAGTGGATTCCAAGATGGCAGTAAACGAACAAAATTCGGCTGGTGCCCTCCCAAATGGCAATGATCAGAGCAATGTAGATCAAGCTGTGGTTATGCAACAACAACAAGCACACAATACAATGAGCAATAACCATTTAGTGAAAAAAATGGAAAGAAGGAATGGCAATTTTCGGAAGGTAAAAAGCCAATTGGTTTGGATTAGTAACTGACTGTTTGATAGGCATTCATTCAGTGATTAATAACATCACAACCATGTTGCACTGATCATCAAATGAAGTCCTCGTCAGGGTCTCTGACGGGCGGCAATTATTCCCAATAACTGTGCTCATTGACTTTTTGTCGGGATCGCCCCTCGGCCACTTTGCTACCCGATAGAGTTTCCTCCGGCCAAAGCTAGTAGAAACAATGATAATAATGATGTTGAATTGAAGTGGTCCCGTAATCAAGTGGCACCACTACCACAAACAGCCAGCGATGATGACACTGATAACAACTCATCAGCGTTGAGACACTCCCGACTACCACCTCATTTACCTCCTCTACAAACCATTCCGAATACATCGAACAATCATCTCGAAAGTTCCTCGTCTCGAGCTTCATCTGCAGGTCAGCAGTAGCTTTTTACTTCCATCATCGTTCTGGTCTGTCTTCTCAATAAAACTTGCAGGTCATTGCTCTACTCCAAGCAAGAAACGCCATTCCTCGAATCAAATCGTTCCACTCAGTTCGTTAACAACCATCCAAGCAGCAGCATCCCGTAAACGAAATGCTCAAACACGACGACGAACTTCTTCTCTACCACAATATGATTCTGCATAAGACCATTCTAACCGCTTGTTTGGCTGTGCCTTCCCTCTCCCTTTCTTTTCCAGTTGAGGTTCATCCTCAACATCAAAACGAGATCTATAGATGCATCTTCAACAAGTGCCTTATTTTAATGCTTCATCTCATTCGTGCCGTACCCTCCAATTATCAACTGTTAATTCAATGCAATAAACTATCCAGTACCTTCTCCTCCAGTGCATTCTTATCTATTCAATTTAGCATCCAGTCTACATAAATGTGATGCAATACGAACGACTCAACAAATACATTTTATCCGCATATTTGTATCTGCATAACATTTGCACCAGATATATAACATATATGCATCGTATTAGTATCAAACTTGATATTTGCAATAACATGCAATAACAATAGAAACGACAACTGCGATCGAACAAGTTTCAGTTTAATCAAACAATCCGAATCCCATATCATCGTCCGATTCTTCTGCTTCCTCTTTCTTTTCCTCCTTCTTCGGGGCCTCGGCCGCTGGTGCTTCTGCTGCTGCGGCTGGCGCTGCACCACCTGTCGGGGCAGGGCCTGCACTACCAACACCACTGCTGATATTTGTGATTAGTGACTGAAACAAACATTCCATTTCAATGTCCAAACATCCGATTATATCTCAGTTATAATCCACTCATCTCAACAATCGCAATTAGTGATAAAAGCAAATCTCAACTGACATTCTTTAAAAAAATTAAAAAATTAGCGACAACATTTAATTTCCTCCAAAGCAATGCCTTGAAAAAACACACCTTAACGTCGACACCCTCAAGTGCCTTGGCAAAAAGACCGGGCCAGAATGGTTCCACCTCAACATGGGCCGCCTTCAGTATTGTGCTTATTTTATCACCCGTGATTGCAACTTCGTCATCTTGTAGTATGAGCGCTGCGTAAACACATGCGATTTCGTTGTGTGCAGCAGCTTGGTGTCCAGCGTGAGCCATTTTTAAGTGATTTTATTCAAGTGCAAGTCGCTTGGAAGCCTTAGCTCAAATGAGAACAATGCACTTTAATCCCTGCAAATATTCACTTATCTTTTGAAAATATAATCTAAAAAATATCCGTATCGACGAGAAACCATAAATTAGACTCCCGCTCATGAAAGAATGCATGACAAACAATACCAAGCAATGATGATATCAAGAAATTAAAGAAAAGATAATTGAACACCGGATAAAACCGTTCACATAAGACAAAACTGAAACAGTTGTAAACTTGATACAGCCTTTATTAACAGTAACAATGAGAAACAACAAAACACAACGGTTGAAGATCTTTACGCAACCAATACACAGGCACCACCGACTGCCTTAATTTTTTCCTCGGCTGAATGCGAGAAGAACTTGGCTTTAACGATCACCGGCTGCTTAGGCAATAGGCCCTTGCCAAGCACCTTGAAATAACCAGCCTTAACGACATCAATCACAGGTGCCTTATCCTTCTTTTCAGCATAGGTGGTTCGTGTCTTCTCCGAGACCAGTGACCATAATTTATCCAAGTTTACTGTTGGACAATACAGACTGTTTTTCCGTAAATGGAAATTACGCATACCAACCTAAAAATAAAAGGTGGTTACTCCTAACGCTTGGCACTTGACGAGACTGACTGTTGAAACAAAATACAACTACAAATGTAATGAAACACACATGGTAAAATAATAATTTTACAAATTTTTACCTTTCCAAAGTATCCAGGATGGTATTTATCAAAGTTGATTCGGTGATGATGCTGACCTCCAGCGTTACCACGACCTCCGGGATGCTTACGGTGCTTTCCAATTCTGCCGTGACCGTGCGATACGTGTCCCCTAAGCTTCCTTGTCTTCTTTTTCGAGGTGGCCATTCCTCTGAAAACATTCATCATTTCATCAAATCATTGGATGACCAGTGTGATACAATCGGTGAACAGACAGACTACATAATAAACACGATGTTAAAAGAACACATGAAAATAAGTTATCCTTATGAAAGCTCAATTCTGTGATGAACATAAAGCAATGCACTGTAAACTTTCGACTGGCCTGTCAAGAAACAATTCCACTAGTTTCATAGAAAAGTCAAGACCCATAAGTGGAATGAATGAACAAATTGACAAATGAAAATTAAACGTAAACAGCAAAAAAAGCACGAATAAGGAAAACGTACAGTGATATAAAGGCTATCAAAATCCTCAAAAACAAAAAGATATTAAAATATAAGATTCAGTTTCCTAGATTTCATCGCACTCCATAAAATCTAGTCAAACTACAGGTGAGAAAGTTACTTCAGTCACAAATTCAGAACTAATAGGCTATGGAACACTAAAGAGATGCTAATGAATAATGCGCACAGAAGACTCGAAAAGTCAGCGCAAAAGAGAACATAACAACCAGCAATGTCAAAATGAAGTGCATCCACGAATTACCACTGACGAAAAACAATCTGGGCGGAATGCTCTCATGAAAATAAGCACCGGAGTGAATTGCCAACATCAGACCACCAACTGCTCTTAATAGCCGAAGAGAGCAACGCTTTTCAGGCCATATTCATCAGTTCTATTGGCAATACAGTTACAGAGGTCTGTCTCACTTCTTAGCAGCCCGTTTTATTCCACTCTACACATATAGAAATGGTGCCACTCAGTTATAATATTTTATTCAAAATGTTTCGACCTTCGAAATGAGTTTCAAAAGTTACCATATGAATAATGAACCATTCAAATTGCGAATCCTTGTTACATCACAGTCTTCATTTTGTTGCTAATTTTCAGCGTTTTTTCACGAATTTAACTGTGGTGGAGAGGAAGTTCCACTAGATTCTAAAGAAGGATGGCAGCGCTTCAGAAGGTTCTTGGACGACTTGGGCAAATTGGTGTTGCAGTTGCTATAGCAGGCGGTGTTGCTCAGTCAGCACTTTATAACGGTATAATTTGTAATATGGTTCATTTCGAATATTTTTGATTACTTCTGCAATGCAGAGATGTTTTCGTTCGTTTTGATCGTTTTATTTTTGGGGAGTGCTGATTTACCTGTCCCAGGCTGGACCAAGATTTTCCGATCTAAAATTTGCTGGGTAAAAAAATCCGTGGTACGGCCGGGTAGCTCTGGGTTCGAACCAATGGTCTTGGACCGGCAACTCCATAATCTAGTTTTTTTTTCTGTTTTGAACCAATAGTACTGTGTGTAATTCCAGTGGACGGTGGTCAGCGTGCAGTAATATTTGACCGATTCGCTGGTGTAAAGCCAAACGTGGTGGGTGAGGGTACTCACTTCCTTATCCCGTGGGTTCAGCGACCAATCATTTTTGACATCAGGTCTACGCCTCGAGCAGTTTCGACGATAACTGGTAGTAAAGGTGAGCCACGATTTGGTTCAGTTACTCCTTCATTAGATAGTGCTTATCACAGAATAACAACGCCGGCTTATGATACAGCAACACTTTCAAACGAAAATGCATTCAGTCGGGCTCTGTGTTATGAGCCGTATTATTCAGCAGTAACAATGTAAATGAAGACCCAAACATCATTCACTTTTTGTTGTGTGTAACTGCAAAATATTGAAAGCGTTTTTTTCGTTCAGATTTACAAAATGTCACAATCACATTACGTATATTGCATAGACCTGAGCCGAGCAAATTACCGAATATTTATTTGAATATTGGACACGACTATGCTGAAAGAGTGTTACCATCAATCGTCAACGAAGTTCTCAAAGCTGTTGTTGTACGTTTCATTCATTTATTGATTTCCAATTTATGGTTTACTTTCTATCTGATCAATTGCTTATCATTGTTGCAACCATGTTTATTTGCCCACTTATTTTTGTAAATGCAATAACTTATATCGCGAATTAGAAACGTCATCCTTTTCTATTATTGTTTAGGACGTTTGAAATTTTTGAAAGAATATGAGAAAGGTGTAACGAATCTTGTTTCTCCTTCCATAAGACATTCGACAGAATGATGGTGAACTTTCAGGCACAATTTGATGCACACGAGATGATAACACAGCGTGAAAGTGTCAGTCATCGAGTTTCGGTCGAACTGGCTGAGAGGGCTAAACAATTCGGCATTCTTCTTGACGATATTGCCATAGTATGCTTTGTTCCATATCTGTATTCACTTTTCTATTAAATTTGTATTGGCGAGCCGGTCACTCACCGAAATTGCCAACTTTGGTAAGGAAGAGAAACATGCATCGAAATAAAATTAGGATCATGTTGTTTGTTTGGTTGATTGAAGTATGTCGAGATATTTCAGTGTTGAGGTTCGTAATTTTTAACAACTTCTGTTGAAATGGAAGCACGTACGGACTATTAAGATTGTATGAAAAGTTGTGGTGAATGAAAGTGTGCTGAATTAAGTATGCTGCTTATGTCAGACAATAATGATCATGAAGTATGCACTCGTGCATTTTTTGTGTTCCAGACGCATTTATCATTCGGCCGTGAATTCACAGAAGCAGTTGAAATGAAACAAGTGGCACAACAGGAAGCCGAGAAAGCGCGATATTTGGTCGAAACAGCCGAGCAAATGAAAATCGCAGCGATCACAACTGCTGAGGGTGATGCCCAAGCAGCCAAACTTCTAGCACAAGCATTTAAAGACGCTGGTGATGGCCTAATTGAACTACGAAAAATTGAAGCTGCTGAAGAACTGGCCGAAAAAATGGCAAAATCAAGGAATATCATTTATCTTCCAGGCAATCAAAACACCTTGTTCAATTTACCCTCAGTGTAAATGCCCTGTTGTCAATCTCTTTGTGCTCAACGCTATAATAAAATAAGAATATGCTAGTGTTATTGACGTGTTTTTGTTCATGTTCAATGAGATAGTTTACGTGAACAGAATCAATAATTGTTACGTTGTTGTGCACGTTTTTATTGTATTTTTCTTGGATATACTATCGTTTTTTCGTGTTATTGTTTTATTCATCTTCAAATTCTAATTGAATTGTTAGGTTTACCCGATGATCATAAAGGATTCGTTTTATTAGTTTGCTTCATTTTAATAATTCGTCTAGATTCCGATCTGTAATATCTAAGTGCATAACAATGACGTTAATAACGCTTTTCTGCATTCGCTGGTGGGCAGTATACAATTGAGTTTCGTGTGACTGAAATGGTCGAATGAGCATCGAGTGATAACATATGTTCAACTTTCTTGAAGAAACAGACAAGTTTAATGCCAACAAGGCACATCATGTCAGTTGAATATTGAGGTAATTTCCAGTTGATACTTAGAACAACGATGGGTCTATTTCAAATGCATTTCAACAACCAAAACATGTCTATTGGCTGTTTCAATATGTCATTTACACGGAGTATTTCAAATAATCAGAAATTTGTGTTTGGAAGGGATTTTTATGAGAATCGCTCCCATACGATATTAGGGATAAGTGCGCGTACTTGAGAACGTTTGCAGCCGTTATCAATCATGTGAAAGTAACTCGTATTCACTGGTTGTTGTTGGTTATAAATTGAAGTACAGTTGTGTTTGTAGGATAGCTCAACTGTTGAAGGCGAAGTCGAATAAAAATGCCATTGTCATGCCGATTCTATGCAAATCAATTCCCAGATGTCGAAGATACAGTGATGGTGAATGTTCGTCAAATTGCTGAAATGGGTGCATACGTATCGTTACTTGAATACAACAATAAAGGTTAGTTGTACATTTTCCGTGAAGACTTTGTGGTAGTGTAATGCAATTGCTGTGTTACGCTTGTTTGAAGTAATTGCTTTATGAGTTTGTGTTGTTTTGCAGAGGGAATGATTCTGTTATCTGAACTGTCGCGTCGTCGAATTCGCTCGGTGAACAAGCTGATTCGTGTAGGTCGTAATGAATGTGTGGTTGTAATTCGAGTTGATAAAGAGAAAGGATATATTGATTTGTCGAAGAGACGTGTCTATTCCAAAGATTTGTTGCAGTGCGAAGATCGTTTCGCGAAGGCCAAAGCTGTGAACAGGTTCTTTCTGCTGATTATTATTCAACCAATTTTTTGATGCATCGAATTGCTTTTGGTGTCAATTGAATTGCTTTATTTTTGCAGTATATTGCGTCACGTCGCTGATCAGTTGGGTTATGAATCCGAGAAACAATTGGAGGATTTATACGAAAAAACTGCGTGGTATTTCGATAAGAAGTTGAAGAAGAAAGCAGCCGCTTACGACATCTTTAAGAAAGCAATCAGGTGAACAGATGAACCTAATTGCTATCGCAGTTGTTTGTGATATCGTAAATTCGCTTGGATGGAAAATTATGGTCGAGGATTGAAACTATGAGAAATGGACGTACTTTCATGTGATTGCTTTTGCTGTGACATTTTATTTTTTGGAATATTTATGGCATTAACAATGGAAATTATTTATTTTTACATTTGCATATAATGATATATATGTATTTGTAGTGATGCAACTGTATTGGACGAATGCGATATACCAACAGATGTGCGTGAAAAACTTTTGGAAGATATAAGGTTAGCGAGTGAAGATATTGATGAGTACTGAAGGTAACAGTGTATTGGTGATTATATTTTCTGATTGATGCTGATGACATCGTAATGTGTTTAAAATTTTGTTGTTCTTTATCATATAGGAAGAGGTTAACACCTCAAGCGGTGAAAATCCGTGCCGATATCGAAGTTTCATGTTTCTCATACGACGGGATTGATGCTGTGAAAGAAGCGCTTATCAATGGACAAAAATGTTGTACAGAAGAAATGCCAATTAAGGTGAGCGAACGTGAATAGTTCATGTATTCGATTATCGTTGTTTTCTTGATTGTTCATAAGATCCAAAATCAGCGAGCAAAAATTGAGTAGTCGTCACCTTTTAAAATTGAATGAGATGTTCAGATGTTTGGCGGTATAGGTAGCAAAATATCATGCGATAAATGTGATATTGTTTTAGATCAATTTAATTGCTGCACCACTATTCGTAGTGACAACACAGACACTGGAACGAAGTGAGGGCTTGGAAGCGGTAAATCAAGCACTGGATAAGATCAAGCAGACAATTGAATCTCATCAAGGCACTTTCAAGATTGTTATGGCGGTATGTATGTGTTATGTTTGCGTTATTACAGGAGAGAGCAAACGGTTGGTTAGTGTTGTTCGTGAACAAAATTGAGAAATTTCAGCCGAAGGTAGTGACCGATTTGGATGAAGAGGAAATCAAAAAGCGGATGGAAATGATGGCGTTGGAGGATGAAGAGAACAGTTCAGGCAGTGATGATGATGGTCTTGTGGCGCCGAAAGGACTCGACTTGCAAAAGGATCAGGAAGAGGCGACTCGAAACTCTCAACAACAAGCAGATTCTGATCAGGAATCTGATTGATTGATTGATTCAATAAATGGATAAATTTGAATTCGAATTGAAATTAATTCACTTCGGTGTTTATTTTGAAAAACATTTCGACGATTCATTCTCATTCTGGTGGGTTGATGTATGCATGTTATAAATGCAGCAGTAGCAGTGCGCAACGTCCATGCTTCTTAACGTATTTGTTAGGATGGTTAATTGTGAACGTTTCTACTGGATATCATATTTGGGGATCGTTTATTACTGTTATTATTTATTTATTCTTTTTGTTTGTTTATTTAATTGTTCCAGATTGATTGTTTTTTGGTTGATGGTTGTTGCTTGAAAGAAGCATAAAAAGAATATCTTCTCCACATTGATACTACTCACTAAACCAATTGCAATTCATTTATTTGTTTTTTATTTAATCAACAAAGAATAAGATCGGTGAAATATGCCAACATCATAACAGTAATAAACAAATGAATGCGAAAGAAAATGCGGTCACATCGCTATTCGCCTATTCATCTAGTATGGCTCATTGAATGGAAAAAGTGGATGGTCACCGTCTCGAGATCTTAAATCTAAAATTCTCCAGTTACGATCTAAACCATTCATTTGTTTCATTTCTTCATCGTTCAGCTCAAAGTCGAATAGCTGAAAGTTTTCGGCGATTCGTTTCTCGGATGTTGATTTTGGGATTACGATTAATCCACTTGAAATTTCCCATCGAAGAATTACCTAAAACTCAATTGATTCAATTACTTACACAACTTGAAAACGCAAAATCAAAATACAGCATAACATCAACGAAACTACCCACCTGAGCTGGAGATTTGTTATATTTTTGTGCAATCTGCTTAACCGTAGCATCTTCGAGTGCTACTGCATCGTTTTGCTTGCGAAACGGCATTGATGGGTTGCCGAGAGGACTGTACGCAGTTATAGCGATACCTTTGGATGCACAAAATTCCCTCAATTGATGTTGTTGAAAATAGGGATGCAACTCAACCTGAAAGAGTACATTACTTGGTTGTATTTCGTCAAATAGAGAAAAGTGGATATGGGATGAATAGTGAACCTGAAGCACGCATGGCTTCACGGTGCATTCCTCGAGAATTCGTTCGATTTGTTTATGATTGAAGTTCGAAATTCCCAGCGAGCGAATTTTGCCAGCTCGGTGGCAATCCTCTAACGCCTTCCATGTTTCCAGATAGTCCACATTTGAGTATCGCATCTTACCGTTCTCATTCTAAACTGATCACTTATTAATCACTAATACCTTCATTGATTCTCTTCGATTCATTCACCATTTACCGACCTATCCTTCGCTGCTGGCCTTTACACTGAACGCGAACAGTAATGTTTTTCGATTGGCACAATTCTAAACTCTCTGTCGAATGTTCCTTTGATTTATTTTCTTGGTATTCGAGTGCCACTGATATTCACGGTCAATGCCACTAACCTGCGGGAAGACTTCACCACCTTCTTCGTAACCATGTGGCCAGTGCACCAGACACAAGTCGAGATATTTCAATTGTAGCTCTTCCAGAATTTCATCGACGTTCTTTTTGGCCATTTCATATGAATGGAACGTGTTCCATACTTTTGAGGTCACAAAAATTTCATCTCGCTGAAAGTGTAAATTACTAAGACAAATGCTTGCTGATCAGGTAAATTCGCATGGAAACTTTGCAATTTAAAAGAAACCTAGTTAATACCTGGTTAGAATTTGAAAAAATAGTTGTTTGTTAGTCTTAACTGAATTCAATTCATACCTGAACAATTTTTTCGTCAAACAATCGGCTTAACGCATTACCCACTTCTTTTTGATTCAAGTATGCATAGGCACAATCGATATGTCTATAACCAGTTTTAACAGCTACTTCAACAGCCTTAGACACCTCACCAGGTTTAGATAGCCATGTGCCTAGGCCGATGACGGGCATCGAATAACCCGAGTTAAGTTCCTTCTTTGAAATATCAGTAGTCATTTGTTTTTCTGCAATTGCAAACAAATGCAACAATGTAGCGTTAAGACTATTTGATAATGTACTACGGCGTTGTTGTTCTTATTTCATTACCTATTCATCACCTAGTATTGATGATGTGGTTGTCTAAGAGATTCAATATTCGATATTCAATATTCTAAGAGATATTCAATATTCGATATACATTTGATATGAGCTGAGAAAGGAAGACAAGTGAAATTTTTCGAGATATCATAATAACGGAAAGTATTATAGGAATCGTTGGTTTTTTATGATTGGGCGGGCTTATCACAATAGTCAATTTCGAAAAGTTGCTTCATCAATTGTTAATGATGCGAAAGAAGTTGAATTAAACCAGAGGTTATTGAAGGGGGAAACTTGCTTCGTGGGGGGCAGGAGAGGAGGAGGGAGCTGAAGATGTTCGAGAGAATTTTGGACGTTAACAAATAATTGTCGATCAGTTTTTTTTCACAATTCTCACATAAATGTTTGATAATATTTTAAAAATGCTTGTTTGGTTACAAGAAGATGACTGGTTTGATAAGATCGACGTATTCTTCACATCAGACTTCTGCATCAAACGATCAAATTCGTGTGATTTGTTACAAAGAAGTATCAAATTAGGGAAATTTCAGCCACATAGTTTGTTCGAGAGGGAGAATGCCGGTCCATCATGCACTGGGCCCATCAGTTTCTAATCTTGTTAACATTTCTAAACAACAGTAACAGTTTCGTCGATTGTACGACGTCTAAACTATCTCGAATTCGTTGTCCTCTCTGTCTCTCGAACGTTTTCGATTGAAAAGAACCTCTCAGCTATAGGACGGATAAGATGAGTGATACACACAACGTGCGTATTGGATGGAGGAGGCATGATGTGCGACTCTCTCATTCCCACTTCCAGAACTTATTCCTCGTTTTCAGCATTTCGGCCTCTAAACTAGAAGCCTTTCAAACAGTTTAGTTTTGGGCTAGTAAAGGAAGTTAACGTTCAGTCATAACTTGTAAGCCTTTGTATTCGATGACGTGAAAATGTAAACAGTAAAAAATGATTCATCGAATAGCAGCGAGTACATAATTGCGTAATAGTGAACACATAAAGATTTGTTGTTGAGAAAGATGGCATCAGTTTGTGCAATGTTGATTAATCACTAAAAGTTGTATAATTACTCCGATTATCATCAAACCACCAATACACATCTAATACTTGATATCGTATTGACTTGCTCCACCTATTCAACATCAACATCATCTTTTGCACTGATCGATTGATATTCAAAATGATCAAAACAAGCGTCCTTCAGATCATTTATCCATTAGAACACTTTTTGATTTTATCATTTAACTTCATTACAAATAAACCATTTCCGATGATTTTGATTTGCGAGAACCTTTGCGGTGAATAGATTTTAGGAAGTGTCACGATTTTAGAGATAAGGATATGTGGCACATTGTTTGTGGCGGTTTGTTTGAAATGTGAGGTTTTTGGATTGTCGTGGAGGTGTGCTGAGCAAATGATGAATTAATACGTGGTTTGCATATGGAAGTGAGGGTTTTGGGCGAATTCATTCGATAATAGGGCACTGTGATTCTGAAGTTGCATCATAACGAGAGGGATTGAATGTTTATGAATCGTTTCAGTTTTTCATTTAATTGCAATCGATCTCTTTATTGCAGTGAAAACAACAATATGAATAAAGCGGCAACGGCTGCCGCAAAATTTTTCGCACCAGATGAAGAGGATGCTACAATCTCAGGTTGTAAAAATCCATTGACTAGTTATTCATCAAAATTGTTCATACCGAATACAATCTTGGTTATTACTCTGGTTTTAGAAACCTATTGTAGCACGGGTTCCTTATATTCTAACGAGCTGCTCTAGTAGTTTTCTTGTACTCAATTGTTTAGTAGAGCATGATTATGTGACAGTAATGTCTACTCAAATTATTCCAGGAGAGAGTGCACTTGACTCAGCTGTGAACAGTCTCTCAAAAGATTTCCTGAAACACTTAAATCTATCAAATGAGAAAGATGATGAGAATGAGAAGAAAATAGTGCAGAAATATGAGAATTATATTGATTCGATGTTGTTCGTCGGCGAAGGTGAAGCAATCATTGAGATCGGCGTATCTATCGACGACGACACTAAAAAAGGTTGATTACGGTTGATCCATTTTTTCGTAATCGGGATATCAAAAATAAGAACACCGCTGGAAGGACAGCTTGGTTTTTTGTTGAGAGTTCCCGACAGCTTGGTTTCAGAGAAGGACTCAATTTGAGCTCAAATGAAAATGGAAGTGACATGAAATTGAAAATGCCGACAGATAGACAGAGGAGGACCATCCTCCTCAAGAAATATGTATTAATCCCTAGAAACATTACCGAGCGTCTTTCCTCTTTTGTGGGTGTCCTCTCCTATCCCCTGAACGTTGCACTACTCTTATCCTTTCCGAGATTCAAAATGGTTATTGCAGGTCTGTGTGAAAAGGATTTGCAAATTGCTGAAGAGAAACATAAAGAACTAATGAAACAGTCAAATATATCATCAGTTCAACTTGTCAAGAAACAATGCGGTGATCTGTTCACGAGTTTTCATCTTGTTCGACGTAATGTTGACGTTGATGACTTCATTGAGGTATCGTGTCTTCATCCGTCAAACTTCCGAATGAGAAATATAGCAGCCAAAAAGGAAATGAAATAGTAGCGGAGTGGGCATTTGATGTTGAATGTTAGCGACAACCGAGTGGATCGAATGTTCCCGGATAAGACGAAACATTATTTTTGTCATTGTTACAGGTGCGTGTTGCTGTGGTTGGTAACGTTGATGCGGGTAAGTCAACACTTCTTGGTGTTTTAACGCATAGTGCCCTTGATGATGGTCGCGGTCACGCTCGACAAAAACTTTTCAGGTTTGCTGCATTTCTTTCGAGAAATTGTTTGTATCTGTTAAGCAGTTGAAATGCAGGAGCATCACTCATATAACTCTTGCATGTGTATTTAGTTCTACGCTTCTTGTAGATTTTTGTAGCGACATGGTGAAAGTGTAGTCCAGTTTTATTTCATTTCGTTATTTGCTCCTTTTTCAGGCATAAACATGAATTCGAATCTGGTCGAACATCGTCAGTAGGAAATGATATTCTGGGTTTTAGTATTGATGGACAAGTTGTCAATAAGCCAGATCCACATAGCGGGAATTTGGATTGGGTGAACATTTGCCGCGATTCGGCAAAGGTATTTATTTATCTGTTCGTTGTTTATGCATTTTTGTCGTGATATTCTCTAGCGATGAAGAGTGCGTAATATATTTGCGTGTAGATCGGACTCTTTAGAAACTGAAGATTAGATTGAAGCTATCTTCTCTGTAGGTGATAACGTTCATCGATTTGGCTGGTCACGAGAAGTACTTAAAAACGACTATATTTGGTATGACAGGTCATGTTCCTGACTACACGATGCTAATGGTAAACAGTGTTTCCTTCCTTATCGATCTTAAAACATTCACATGCATACACATTGGCGAGGAATGTGCCCAAATATACAGTAATTTTGATTCTTTCATGATTATTGATAATCGCGAATCTACATTACGGGCACCGTTAATCCATATTTTTGGGTTTGAGAGTGAAACTCATTTTTGTCATTGTCGTTGTTTTGTTCTCATTTTTTGAGGTGTCAGATAAAATTGTCTACAAAATTGTTGATGTAATTTTAGGTTGGCTCGAATGCAGGTATTATTGGAATGACCAAAGAACACTTATCGTTAGCACTCTCGCTCAATGTACCCGTATTTATTGTCGTGACCAAGATCGATATGTGTCCAGAGCAGGTTAATTAATGAATAGATTAATGGAATGATCCGCTGATGTTTCTGTTTGATCACGCAACTTAGCAAACAAAAAAAACACTACTGAACTTGTTCGTATAGATGGAGTAGATGAGATGGATTTTGTTTGAAAATGAACCGTCACACTGTTAATTTACATTCTCGTGCAGGTATTGGCCGAAACGCTAAAAAATCTCGATCGATTGATGAAAAGTCCCGGTGTTCGAAAGTTACCAATTGCAATGCGAACAATGAATGATGTTGTACAAGCTGCATTGCATTTCGCCAGTGGCAGGTAACAGCTAAGATACATCGATGTGTGTGTGCGTGTGCATGAGTATGTATTTCTTTATTCACGTATTCACTGATCTAATTTTTCAAAATTAATTTACAGGGTTTGTCCAATATTTCAAGTATCCAATGTGGTAGGCACAAATTTGCATTTGCTGAAAGCGTTCCTGAATTTGATCCCTCTTCGACGTTCATTATCGCTTGATAGTCCGGCCGAATTTCTGATTGATGAGGTTTATTGGGTAGCTGGTGTTGGTACGGTGGTTTCTGGTACATGTATGGCTGGTTAGTTGCGTTTGATAAGTTTGCTGAATCGAAGAATTTTGAGTGGTACGAGTAACGAGTGAATGCTATACCAGGAACAATTGCGCTAAACGATACAATGTTGATCGGACCGAATCCAAGCGGTGACTTCGTGCCGGTTCCGGTCAAGTCGATACATCGTAAACGAATGCCAGTTTCAAAAATCCGATGTGGTCAAACGGCTTCTTTTGCAATCAGGTTTATTAATGGCTTATTCGTTTGCTGTGCAACGAACGTTCTCGACTGCTCAGTTGAGTTTGAAGTATTGGTGCGTTCGATGATACTGTCTGCTGATCACATGATATGGCCAGCCCATATTTTTGTTTCGCTTCTTCAGGAAGTTCAGCAAAAAAGAGGTTCGCAAAGGGATGGTTCTAATATCTCCATCGCTAAAGCCGTATCCGTCTCTACAGTTCGATGCTGATGTTTTGGTATTGCATCACCCAACTACGATTGCGAAAAATTATCAAGCAATGGGCGAGTATTTATCACTTTAATGTTCTGTTTTTTGTTTTCAATACAATGTTTCTGCAACTAGAAACTGTGTCCCATAATGAATAATAATTCGATCAGAAAATATTATTGCCAGTTGACTGATTTCACTTTATTGTAGTGCATGTTGGATCAATACGACAGACGGCGACAATCATTGAAATGACCAAAGAAGTGTTACGGACCGGTGATCGTGATTCGGTGACGTTCCGTTTCATCAGAAATCCCGAATATATTCGTGTCGGCTCAAGAATGGTGTTTCGTGAGGGTCGTACAAAGGCCGTTGGTACGGTAACGAAAGTTTATCCGTATGCACCGATCAGTGCCACAAAACAAACTCGTTTGAAGCATGCCATTAAACAAAAAGGTTAATTCAGCCTTTTGGCTCCATATTTCGCAATGCTAATGTTTCATCTATCTTTTTGCAGTCTTAGCTGTAGGAGGATACAAGTAGTTGTTTTTTGTGGAGGGGAAGATTGTAGAGACGCAAAATATTAGTAAGAGTTATGGAAGTATCGGTTTAATGAGTGAGTGGACGTATTTCAGTTGATGTTGACGTTATTGTTGTAGATTTCTGAAATAGATAGCTGGGTGGTATTGACAGTATTTTTTAAATCGTCAACAAATAAATTACATATATGTTTATTCTAACGAATATACCAAATTTTCAGAAGCACTGGTTGATGATACACGAGAGTAATTGTTATTGCTTCGAATAACGAATGAATTTGGAAGGATTAAAAGTGGAAGTGAAGTCACTTATTGATCGATCGCGTCTTGTTTGTTTATAGTGATCTGAAAATGTTTAATGAATTGAATGGATCAGTGGTTCTTCTTTATTACTCTCTGTCCCTTACCCTTTGACATTTGAATTTCTCACCATATCTGTGGAATAAACTCTTAAGTCGTCTCCCTGAACGCAGATACGATGTGTTGTATTAGACTATCGAAATGAGTCGCGGAGGGGGTCTTCATTCATTCGTCTAATTCAAAAAGAACCAATCGCTCATCAATGAACCACTGAACTGGATGATGCTGCTGTGTTGCCGGTATCCAACGAATCTTGTTTTATGCGGACTTTGTACCACTCAATTATTGTTGAAATGTTTAGCTGTTCTCATGAAACTATCGGATAATCTGGTCTCTTTTTCATTATTTTTTAAAAACCATTTCCGACTAGTATATACTTCTTTCGTTTATATTACAATCTTTTGAGTAAATCCGAAATGCTCGTTCAGACGTATATTCCCCTTGTACGTAGCAGATCATCTGTAAATTTTTTTGTTGTTATAGTGGCAATTTTTACTTTTTTGTGGTTATGATTATTGTTATTAATTGTCATTATTATTACTGTTATTGTTTGTTATTATTATCATTACTATTATTATTATTATTATTGTTGCTGTTGTTGTTCAATTATGTTAGCATTATGCATTATACAGAATTTTAATAAGACATTTCATGCTCACATTACAATAATGATGAGATCGAATTGATTTGTGTCGAAAGTTTCACATGAAAAGGGTACAACTAAAGTAGAAAAAAAGAAAGAAATGAAATAGCAATTAACTAAGTGTTCACGTAGACCGAGTGCGCATATTTCGTAGATGTGCGAAAATGATACGTTACTAGTTAAAGTTGTAAATTTTTTGATTTTTATCTTGTTCACTATGATTGTCGTCTCCGTTGCGTATAAATTCACAATCAATAAATAGAATACAATCATCGTCCACTACTAGTTGGCTGCTGATTTTGAGAAGAGAATATGAAAACAGCAAACAGGAGGACAATGCATGCATCGAAAAAGCAAGACAATTTGCCGTTGTCTTAATGATAAGCGTAATTGATGCAGGCGGAGGTTGGGTGGTTCGGTCATTCCAAACAGACCTTTTTCCAATCAAAAACAAATGCCAAGCTTATGATGAATTGTTTCTGCACAAAATTGTCCGCTTTTCGGTTACTATCGAATGAACGAAGCCATAATCAATACATTTATGCTATAATATTTGTTCGTCGCATCGAACAACCCTTTTGCTGAGACATCTTCAAAATTAATGGATGAATGAATGCTAATCAATTTTTGCCTTCTACTACGTAACGCAAAAGGAAAACCTTTTCGTCTAAGAGTTTATCAGCAGTAATCGTCTCCTCTGCACTAATACATAAATTCACGTTCTAATCATCCAATGAATGTGTTCGGTTGGTTGTAATTGATTGCACTGGTTGTGTGATGAAGAGTTGCAAGAGAAAATATACATGATATCACAAGAAATAACAAAGAGATTGATCTTGCATCTCGCTCGCATTAAAGCGCATTGAACGTTTATTGTAACAACCAGTGATGCCTAAGCTTTGGAGCCTAAAAACTCCTTTAAAAAATATTACAGGAACGTTCAGTAGTCGGAACTAACACCTGTATGATAGTTTATTTTTTTTTGGGGGGGAGGAGGGGTGGGGACCCGAACTGCTCCGGCGGGAAACAGAGGAGATTTCGGAGCTGGAGCCACAGCCGAAGATTTAAAAAATGCGGAACTAGAGCAGAAATTTTGAAAAGTGAAGAGTTGAAACCGTAGCCACAAATTGGGCTACAGTAGACTGTACTTTTCGAAATTGGTGAAACATTCAATGGAAGAGAGTTCATATCAGTTGGATAGTTTATTAGGTACAAGAGTGATGCAAGCATCATCCTTTCCAGTTCAGCTCCAACACGTATGCACTGTTATCATTAGTATCACCTATCTCTATCGCTAAGGTGATCCTCCAAATAATCTGTATAGCTGGAGACCAACAGAGCTGGGACTGGATATGGAGCCGAAATTTTAAAGAATGCAGAGCTGAAGCCGGACTTTTGAAAAATGTGGAACCGGAGCTGGGTCAATTTTGTCAAATTAGGCATCACTGGTAACAACAATAGCAGCAATAACAATTGAATGAATGAATTGTTGAAAAAAGTGGAAAGAGCCCTAAAAGATGTGTATTAGTTGATGAGGATGAAGTGATGTGCTGTTAGGTGATTCTACAATCGCTTTGGTCATTGTTCGTCTCTTCCAGAGCACGATTCGTGTGAGGGCGGATTCTGAACGAAAGGTGCTTGGTTCTTCGTATCAGACTACTTGAACGTTCCAGTGATTTCATTTCGTCGTCGCTAGTTCGTCTCTCGAGATGATCCTTCTTTTGTTGTGTGCTTTTCACCTACAATTTTTGATTGGAGTTTTTTCAGAAAATAGATCACCAAATTGATTTTATTTGTATCAACTTACACAATTAATCAACACGAAGCTGAGACATCTGATGTGTTGTCTAAAGTAATAATGATTCTCATCAGTCATCATCAATACGTGCACTTAAGAACAACCTTATCGGAAAAGCAACGAACCCGTAGCGAGCGATTTCGTTTCAAGTCATTATTTGAGCTCCTCGCGATAGATGGTGAAAGAGAGCACGATAACGCGACATGGTGTTGTTGCAATTTAGTGCTGTCATCCACCGAGCCACCCTCAACAGACCCACCACATTTTCGACTTATCTGCGATCAATTAACCATTTTTCATGCTTTAAACTCATCACAGTTTGCTGTGAAACATTACTTATAGTTTCTTCAAGTACTCTTTTCTTTGATTTACTGCTCCAAGAATTTCCATGTAATTACCTTAATGGTATTTTTGGATTTTTATTCCTACAGTTCTTACAATAGAATGCACTTATTTATTTATCTGTTGAATGGGTTCAAAAATTGAAACAGCAGCACATCTGTTCCGCATATTACAGTAATGAAAATCATACGAAATAATATACATTTGCAACAAACCGAATGAATACGGTTACCATTCAATGCTATAGATCAAATACTAACGAAGATCGAGCAATGAAACGACAGTCAATAAAGAAAAACGGAAAATTATAACAAATTATTTGAAATATTAAAATGTATGCCGTTGATGCTAAATTTATCTGATTTTAGAGGTGAATTTGATTTCGTGTATTTTTCATGTTTTTTTTCATGTGTGTGGGGACATCTGTGAGGCGTATGAGAAAGGATGTCGATGTCCCTGCATTTATTACATTGCAAGGCAGCAATTTCCAACTGTCCATTGTACTGTGCAGGAACAGCCTTGAGTTTTACGAAAATTGTTCATATATGCGACTGTTATGATTAAAGCTAGTATTTATCTACGAGACAAGGAACACATTGTCAATAAATATTACGCTTGTATAAAAATGTTGCAAGAGCTATTCGAATACTCACATTTCGGTTGTTGTTCGGGAAGTTGCTGAGTTCGAGAAGATTTCTGAATATGGATATGACGTTTTCTGACGTTTTTGCTGACGCTTCTATGTAGCGGATGTTCGCATTTAATCTGGATGTCCACGCTGATGCCGTAGCCTCATATATCTGCAGTAGTGCATGAATGGGTGAAATTTATGTTGGATAGCAGCAGCAACAGCAGCAAGGACTGATGCGGGAAAAAACAACTACAATTAGGAATGAAAACTATGCACCTTCTTCGATGAAACATCTCTCTTGTTACCAACGATAACAGTCGGCATCTGGCGAATATCGGCACGTCGTTCACAAATTTCACTCCATAATTCACTCATCTGATAATTATTCATTTATCTTAAAATAGCAATTTTCACAGCAATACTTCTTAAAAAAGTGTAATCATTCTCTTGCAGTCGCAACCAAGTGAATAAATAAATTTTAATCTAAAAAATAAACACTTTAAGCAATGAATCCGTCGCTTTTCATTCAACTTTCAGTTTTTCCTTCACAAATTTTAATTCATTTTGCGAACCATACTCACTCAAACCACACAATTCCAACATAACATAAAATCAGTTTAGTAAATGCAAACACTCAGTAATGGTGGCCATTTCATTTCTTTTATTGCTTCATCAAAAGCAAATTCCTTCATTTTCACTCAATAAGTCATAATTTTAATATGGTAAGTGTGTTTATTTTTATTATTACTTGTTACTTACACATCGAGCGGTTGTTTTGTTGATCGCTGTAGCGATCGGCGGAATGTTTATTTTGTATAGTTATGATTACTTATCGGATTGGTATTTTGCTACGTTTAATTATGCAAAGTATTCACGGCAACTAATTAAATACTCGGTTGTGCTCACTTGGCCTGCTCGCCTAGCCAACGGGGTGGCGTCAATCAAGGCTGAAACAGTGCGAACGGAAACGCGAGCATTGTGGCAAGCAACGTTACAAACGTTTGATAGCCTGGCCAATCCAGGTAATCCAGGTAAGTCATAATCTCGAAGAATGAACGACGCCACATGATGAGTTTAAGTAAAGGATTAAGTTTATCAAATATCTCTGATCTTCTATGAAAATGTACACTGAATCTGAAACTGTTTTAGAATCAAATAAAAAATTAAATCCACTTGAAAATGTTCATTCGGTTGGAATCAGCAAGAATGTGAGTATGAAAGGAACTGATATGAGATACTGACAAACTGATTCAAACTTCGGTATTTTTGTGCTATTATGTAGTTTTGCAAACGAATTTTAATGAATTATTGCAATCCAAAGAAGGCAGGTTTACGCGCATTGTGGCATGAAAGTTTATTTGTTCGGTTAGAGGAGAGTGCGGATAAATATGGGCAAATTTTAATGAGACAATGAATGAAGTAGCAGTATAGAAAAAGATAGTGCTGAACGAAACTAACTGAAAGATTATTCATTAAACAAATTGAGTTGTTGAATGAAGCTGGTGCAATAATAGTTGATAATGCCAGCAGCAGCATTATCAAACGACTCTTAATTAGCACGAACGATGTTGTCGAACAAATACAAATTTGCTTCGTATCATATTTATAGTTGAGTCTATGTGTGTGTGCTCATGTGTTCAGCTTAAGATTTGCGACTAGGTGACGTGCAATCGAGGAAACGTTCAGCAAACAATATCAGATTAATAGGCAGATAGACAGATACGTTGATGAATAGTTATTCAAACGCTACAATAGATATTTTGAATTCACAACATATTTAGTGAAAAATGCATTTTGCACTTTATAATTACCATCATCATACGTTCACATAGCAATTCATTCATCATTTTTTCGCTTGTCTCATAAACATTACTCCTCCAGCAATCCCATAGCAATCTCATAAATACTTTTCTTCGCTATGAAAAAATATTACAAATTTCATCTTTCCTCTGATTGATCTATGCCGATGTTCAATGTGCGTTCGGTGCTGATGATGAAAAACGGTTCATTTGCATTTTTCAGTGTTGCGATACATATTCATTAGAATCGACTGAAAATTCAATACCTCTTTGAAGCTTTGTATGTCATCGACAGCGAAAACCAACAAGAAGCTATCTGCTGATGCAATGGCAAGTTTGCGCATGTCGGGAAAGTTGAAGTTTGTATCGAGTATATCTAGTGATAAGCGTTCACCCTTAAAGCATCAATATGAATAGAGGCGAGTGATCGTTGTATTAAAATACTGCGATCGACTTGTTTGAAAACTGCTAAATTGGTGAAGTACGAACATTAAGAAAACAAATGGGTCGATTGCACCGCTAAGAAATAGTTCAGTCACTGTGCGGGATTAATGGATTGTTCGAATTTGAATAACCTTCAATGGTGAGCAACCTTTTAAACGAACCTGATCTAATCAACTGATTAAGACTTCGTCAAGAAATTAATTGCATATCATAATGATAGATTTGATTTATAGGCAGTTCATCAAGCAGTGAAAGCATTTCATCCGAATGAATGAACATCAAAGAGCAGTAAGGTTATTTGGGATGTGGTAACTACTTGCTTGGCTGACGAGTAAATAAGATCTGGGTCAGTTCCGCTTACTGTTCCATCAAATGCGATGCATTTTATGAAGTAATGCAAATAAGAATAAACTGATAAACTGTTTTTGATTTGAACGGTTTCTCTGCTAATGTGGTACAGCAGCAACAAATTTAGTTCAAACGAACCTGAATCACAAAATCTCTTGAATGAAGATCTTCAATTGTTTCTTTGTATTTGTCAGAGAATTCACCGTAGAGATATCGTCGAATCAATGATGTTTTACCAACTTTTGCTGAACCGAGTACAACGAGACGGTACCTTTCGTCTGGCATTATTTCCCTGAACAACTGGCGTTTATCTATAGGAATACTAATCGAGAATATACAGCTCAATAGCATCAGCATCCGCAACAGGATGCGCGAACAATTTGTGTCTAATATGCACAAATAATCATTTTGGGAAAATCAACTGAAAAACAAGAGGACTGTTGTTGCTGAGCGGTTGACATGAATGGAAGCAGCGAGAGGATATATATATATATATATATATATATATATATATATATATATATATATATATATATATATATATATATATATATATATATATATATATATATATATATATATATATATATATATATATATATATATATATATATATATATATATATATATATATATATAATTAGCATTTTACATATCAGTGCAGCATATTCGTGGTACCAAACGGCAAGCACGGTCAGACAATATAGGAAAAGGAGACGAAGGAACTCCCAAAGGCATCGTTCGCTGAAACAGCCTAATCCTAGCGCAAAGCTTTTCTCTGAGTATTCGGTAGATAGATTAATGAATGGGTAGAAGGTGTAATCGGCCGTTACTTTGTTACTGGCTGAAACAAGTGGCATTCAACAGTAAGCGGCGACAAATTCATCGCCTTAGCGAAAGCAATGGAAAGGAACATTGAAAATAAAAGTCTGTCTACCGAAATAAATCTAACAGACTTCAACTAATTGAAGTCAATAATTGCCATCAAAGCGATAATCATATGAGGGAAATTCTCTGGCAGAAATTTTAAGACCCAATTGCAAATCTTACAAGCACGTCAACTGAATAAGTATGTTCACATAATACACCCAGAAGTTTTCAAATATCGAATGATCGTTCTTCTGGATTCAACCATGGACAACAGAGAGTCTGTCTTAACTTGATCGAAGAAGACCAAACAGTTGATAATATTTGATACAAAAAAATTCTTGTCACGCGCATGAACAATAATAAAAATTTCATTGCACATCGCGTTTATGTTTGATGGCGAATTCAAGCATTCAACTGCTTTCAGATTGCAAATAACAAGTGTTTCTAGCCAAAAAAGAACGTATTCATATTTAGTTAGTTCAATAAAAGTCAAATAAAACGCATTTCGTAAAAACTTGTCATTAGTAAACTGTTTTTTTTCAATAAAAAATTAACGATCAAAATCAAATAATTCCTTTCTCTAATCACCTTTTTTAATTAATTTATTTTGTCTAATTGTTGTGTTCTCATGTGATGGTACCAATAAATTTTCGCAAAGTTATTCTTTCGCTATGTATGTATGAGGTGATAGCTATTCGACTACTTCTAGAAATGTCACCTCACACGAGACACTCACTCACTCGCGTGATACAGTTGTTTCCAAAACATATTTGTGGCCTACTAGAACGCAAAATGAGGATTCATTTCATTTCATAAATGAACGCATTCAAATCGAGAACATTTGTATAATTTATGCTATGGTGTCCTTTGAAGCTTTGCAAATAAATCAACGAAATATGGCGACTTCACGCACAAACTTCTTATCATTTATTCAGAGAATAAGTCGGTATCAATTTAGATGGGGCAATGTTGAGTCGTTTCAATAATGAATACACCAAGAATTTTTGTTATTTTTACTAACAGTTCATAGATGTATCTGATGGAAATGAAAAGTTCGTATATAGCGGTACATGTGACAGACAAAATACATCAGAATTGAAATAAATCTAGTAGGAAATATTTGCAGATAAACAAAACATATAGAAATGAGTACCTATTTCAATCTCATCTCGAGCAGTAAATTTTTGGTTAAAAAAACAATTCTGAACGATCGTTGGCTATGCTCTTCGTGAAATAAATGGATGATGATGCGTAATTTCATAACGAATGAATATCCTACCAGCCGCACTGATAGCAATTTGCTATCGTCGTACAACTGTATCGTTGAGGCATTCTCAATTGGAAGAGGTCAATTCGAAATTTCAAAAATTCAAATGAACATTCATATTTTTTCACGCTTATTTTTATTGACGATACATTGAATCACATGTCATACATAACTACCGTGAAGAAAATCACAATCAGTTATTGGTGGATTTCGGTGCACGAAATTAACAATAAGACACGTGAATGTTTCGTGTTCAGTGCATATTTAAAGTGGATTTCAAAAATGATCAGAAGCAAGCGAAAAGAAACGTTCAGCTCGTTTGTTGTGCAGATCGACAAAACCGAGATTGTTCCAAGAATGGAAGTGACTAGGGAACGACGATTGATGATAGATAATAAAGCTGAACGCGATGCTTCCGAGAATCAGTTAATTGGCCACAAGCATGTTTCATTTCCTCGTTCACTTCTCTCTTAAATATCTAATAATCAAGATAACAACCAATAGAAAATAAGCAACGGTTGAAGCTACCGTATTCGCTCATCAATAGCAGCGGATAACAAGCACTTATTAAATTCATCCTGAGATAGAGAAAAAATCAGCAATTGAAAGCATTGCTTCAAGGAAGAAAAGAGTAAGGAGACTGACTGTTCGTTAATGTTGTGTTCATTATGTAGATGCAATATTATTAAATTTTATCAGACATCCATTACTTACAGTACGCAGTTAATGTACCAACCACAAAAGCAGCAGCAGCAGTGAACAAAGCAACCTAATTTTCATGAAGAATTTATTTTGCATTCTAGTGGGACAGTGTCATTAATTCTTGAAGCGCAACAATGCTAAATTAATTTCCTAGAAATAGATGTCGGTCGTTTTGTTGTGATTCACTATCTTCACTACAGCTATTGAATAGCTCAATATGATCTATCGTTGTTGACAAAACAAGTGAGATGAAGTACGTGTCGGTCATATACGTATTCGATAAAATAGTTCACTTGGAAGATGCTGCTGCTGCATCAAGCGCATAAAATTAATTACATGCTGACGACAGCGAGTAGTTTATTCTCGAATCAACACTCAGAAATTGTGTTTGCGATAATTAGTAAGCGAGCGAGCGATGTGTTCAATGCAAATGAGAGAGGAAAGATAAGAAGTTGATGAAAATAAATTCATAAGTGATGATCACTGTAATGAAGAGTGATGCAAATTCACTTATTTTATACATGCTTCACTCATCGAATGAAAAGGACCACTGTTCAAAAGTTATCGTGCACATCATGCGCATATTAAAAGTATTTGCAAGTGCTTAAAATTTGATTCGAGAGACCCCGCGCTGGATGTGGAAATACAGATCCACCAGATTGTCAAGTATCGAATGTCTTCACTGTATATCGGGCGATCCGTCGCAGAGCTAAAAAAACCGGCAATCTGCTGAGGTTTTTGGCCAACTGCGAACCGAATGCTTTTCGGCAGATGATTGAAATTTTTGAAGGATCCGCGTCACCCCAAACATTTGAATTCACGTCCAGTCACTGACTGTGTGAATTTTCGGCACACCAAAGTTTCGACAATTTGTTTGGGGGCTCCGCATCGACTTTGGCGTTACATACAAGGTAACTCTTGTATTGTTCACTGCTATAATCTAGCACTTCTTAGCATTTGCAACATTCAGTTTAAAGTTGGCGGAACACGACATCGTAACATGGACGTGAGCTTGAGCAGTAGAACTTCACCTTCACTCACTCATAATTATCTGTTGCAATCGAGCTGGAAACTAGAAGCAACAAATGACGATATCACGTTCTCAGCATGAAAGCAAGTGCAGAACATGGTTGCATATGTAAATGCAATGAAGGTTATTGTTGCTTGAATGGACAAACTTTATGCTAGGCTCTTATCTGACAGAAGAGTAACAGATGATGATTAACAGGCAAACTTGGTGAGTGATAAAATTAAAAGCAAAACTAACAGCAAAAACAACACAGTGGTTAATGGACTGAATGATGGTGCTAAGCGCATTGCATAGCAACCACAATGAGCACAAACCACGGAGCCAAGAAGAACCTTCACTTAGCCGAGCTGAACCAAACCTTAAGCAAACTTTCATATCATTCGTTTCTTCATCTCATAACCAGCACTATCACTGCGATGAACGTCCTATTCGATCGTCCTCGTCGACGTCGTTTTCGTCCTCAGTCATCAATATTAATGCTTCTTGGAAATGCGAACAGTTGATGATTACATATATCTATGGTGATATTATATGTAAGAACTTAGTCAGTCAGCTGAATAGCTCTCCATTTTCACACTTCTTTTTCTTCTTTTTTCTTCTTCTTCGTACCACAAGTTCACTTTGAAGAAAATGAAAAGACGAGCATTCGTTAGTGCATCGGTAACAGTCATGCATACATAGATACTAGGAATGGAACGGGCACAAAAAGTCGACTTTAAATAGAGCCACAAGAGCAGTTTTGGAACCGGCAAAGCATCGAAAACGATTCATAAGCACTACAATAAACAAATTTGTTCTCGTACTATTGGACCCCTTGAAAAGTGTCGAAAATTGGGTGGAAACATTGTGGAATACTGTTGCACAGAAACTGTCCGGAGTTTGAGCGTAAGATTAAGCATTAGTTTTCGTACAATTAAGCTTTTTTTGTGTTTTCGACGCTTTTCTGTTAGCCCTTACTGTTAACGTTAAGCAATAATTAAAAAAAAAACAATCACTCAAGAAGAGAACAAATCAACAGCAACTGATAGCTATACCATACAATTAGCTGTTCTATATTCTATGGTTCGCATAGTAGGAACGCAATTTCGGGTTTCGAGATGTCAAGCAGAAACCATAAGGTTGACAAATTATTGGTGGCCGATGTTCGTCACAGTTTCTTCAAACTTATTCGGTAATGTTTCCAAAATGCGTGTTTGATCATCAGTAATTGATTCTTTTTGATAGCATCGATAAATTCTTAACCGCAAACCTCTCTGTCATTGGATCATTCCGTTGATTCTCATGCGACTTGTCGTTAGGATGTGTCAGAGAGGGACGAGTGGCTATCACTTACATGCGATCTGTCATACGGCTAACAAAGTGTTGCCAGAGTACAAAAGCACTGTTTTATACGGCTAAATCAATATCCAACAACAAAAAAGTGCAAGACCATATCTAGGATTGTCCATACTCCTCCACTCCGCTCAATCAAAATATTCAACCAAAATATTGATTTCATCATATTCGACCACGAGTGCAAAGTCGCCATTCAAAGTATGTCTTCGGAAGAAGAATTTTGCTTTTATTCAAAAAATTTTGAATGATTTTTTTGGGGTATCATCTATAAATATTTACTAATTAAAAAAGGCATTTTTGAGCGCAACAAATTGAGTCCTCTGATAGCACTGATGAATTCTTGACAGTAAACTTGATCAGTGAATCGGTTTACTTTCTTGACACCAGCGAATAAAACATTTTGAGTGAAGGTTCAAAATGACGACGATTAAGCGGATTGTTGGAGGAGACGATAACAGCCAAAATGGGGTATGGCAAGGTGAGAAGAATCACTCTTGTAGACGGTTGATTGTCTAACGAGTTAGCGATGGGATGCTTTTTCGTGCATTTGCCAGAAACTCTGAAAACGTCTCTTTCCGTACGCAGGGTTTCTGGCAAATTTTCTCACTACCAATAAAAAATCACCCGAACAGGGAACGGAAAGGTACAAGTCGAGCGTGAACAAAACTTCCCATCATTGATAGATACACTAAGTAGATGGATATGAAATCAGAAGACAGGAGGATGACAAGCTGATAAGAAGACGTCTGTAAAGGTGCTAGTGATATGACAACTCTGATGATGGTTGATGATGTCCACAACATGCATGCATGCTTCTTTGTCGTTTCAAGAAAGTGAATGTGAGTTCATGAAATGATGTCTACAAGAAATCAGCTGATATATACCAGTGATTCTTAATCGTTTGTGCTCCATGTCCTCGTTTGCCGCCGTATGGCAAACCGCTATTCTCAGTTCCCTTCGCAAAATCTAAACATGACTATAATTGCCGCCTTACACTGATGACAAACTATTAGGTCTTAGTGACAAATCAGAAGAACATTAAGAAATCGATTCAGTGATCAAAAAATTTGCTGCCAAGGATTCGTCACAGCGGTATTAAAGGACTTAATTCCTTGTGATCAAACAAGCATTGTGAAAATATCATTGGACAAGTATGAGGGAATCACGAAAAAAATCAATCAACAACGATTTGCCAATATCCTCAATTTTCTTTGACACCCTCAAATTCCGTCGTAGCGATGAATTTTTTCTGTATTAGAACCATTGCTGCAGACCGAGTTTCAAAACAACGAATGAATTATTTGATTTTTGATTGTACTTTGTCTTTTTCTTCTTCGTTGTTGTAGATTTAATAAATCGGTTTCATTTCACTGTTCACGATCCATAGAGGATAAAGTGAAAGACGAGGAATCACTGCATCACGCGGAACGATTGAGGAGTCGATTCATTCATTTATTCCCAATAAATTTATTATGTTTTTTTTCAAGAACAGTTTGATTGCTCCTTGAGAAACGAACAAACCGATGAGCAAACACACTATTTAAGGAACTAATCGTGTTATTTTATTAGTGATTAAGTAGTTGACTATACTCAGAATACGATTAGAAATGGCTAACTATAATACATAACTATGCAAATTGTATTAATGAGATTCTCATAATTCAATGGCTACAACAACAGCAACAAACTGGTTAAGAGGCGTGCAGGTACGCGATAACATAGCTTTCGATACAACAAAAGCATATCAGCGTAACTTCTCGAACTGATCGTAAATAATGAATTAAAGTAAGCTGAAGTGGTACGCATATCTTAACACGCAAAAGCAACAGCTTTCATTGCTCGCTAAAACTAAAACTGATCATGTACCTCATTTCATTTATTTATTATTAATCGTGACTGAATGAATGCTGCTGTATGCCTGATAAAGTCACTCCTCTCTCCACTGGAATTATTCAGATTAATCTAAACGATTCGTTAACAAATGAAAATCTGCGACTAGTCATGCCATTAAACTATAATAAATATGGCATTTAAAATTGAAAAGAATGAATGAATAATTTCTTACTGATAATGGCCATAATTGTCACCATCATCCTCATTGTAAAATTTTGTTATGTGAAAGAATATGTAACAACTTAAACTAGCTAGAGCTAACGAATGAATAATTGAGCAGCAGTAGCAGCAGTAGCAGCAGCCCAGCAGCCTTCATATACGATGACTATGACGACAATGTTCAATGAAGCAACCCTAGCCAACCAACCATACAATATGCTTTTATTGTTCATTGATTATGTGTGTTGATGCATAAGTATTTGCATTTCTCAAATGAGATTCAATCCATAACATGGATTGAATAATCAGCGCAATGTCAGTCACAGTTCCAGTGAAAAAAGTCTAATTTGACTGGGCATTCATTCACTCATATACCTGACTGATACATCTACTGTATCAATCAAAAGTTTTCCACAGCGAATTTCGATGCAAAAAATTGAATCGCTTTATGCTTCACGCTTGCTCTAGTATTTACAATTAGTAATTCTGTTCTCATTCTGCTTGTAAATGTTGCTGCTGTTTTCGAGTGACGACAGCTTTCATTCACTGCTCTGATCCATCCACCAATTTCACGGATGATTCTGATATGATCTGATCCGGTTTGAACTGACTCTATTGATTATTCATGTTGAGTGAGGCATGAATACCTGCGCTGGCCATTCCGAGTGCCAAATAATATTTCAAGCACTCAATCATTCATGAATTGAATGCTAACGCCACCTAGTGCTGAATGAATAACATGAGCGAGTATTTCTTTGCTGCAATGCTGTCGTTGACTGTTCCCAGTATAGGTGATGGATAAATGACTGACGACGCTTAACAGGAAGTGAGGTTGCAATTTGATGTTTAAAAGAAGAACAAATGTGACAATTGCAAAGAACACGAGAGTAACTATACGAAAAATGAAAACAGTGTCGTCTAATGATGACATTAGTTAGGTTAAGTATTATTATAGGGAGGGAGCAAGGTATAGAATGACAAGAATGTGGAATGAACGAATGAAACGATGACTTTGGTTTAATTGTTGTGTGCAATGCGACTAGGATCGAGATGATTGCACAACAAGAGGAGTGAAGAAGGGGTCAAATGTAATTCATTTATTGTATAAACAAATACAGATGCATGCATGTGGTATTTATTGTAAACGCGTGTGCATAAGACAAGGTGTGGCCCATCAGCAACTATAAGTGACATTCGATCGCTCGGTGGTGCACCATCTAAGGTTGTTGCATGAACGGATGCATGATTGCGAAGAGAAGAAGAAGAAGGTGGAATTGAGACAACTATAAAATGGACGAGTTGAATGTGAGAGCGAGAGGCGTTTCATTCCTTTCCATCGGCCCTTCGAACGCTGCTCTCGCTGCGAGCCGCAGTTGTGGTGTATTGTCATCATGTGGTCGTCACCATTGCTCCTCTCATTAACTAGTGTTTTTGGATTGCTAGGATTAGCACTTACCACGTTAGCACTTATAACCGACTATTGGACTGAATATCAGGTTGGTTAATTAATGATCGATATACCAATGCTTCACTGACACTTCACACATACCATTTATTTCTTCCATCAATGAACAATTAATTGTCAATTTACGTGTTTCATCGTCATTATCATCATCTTATTCGTCAATTCATAACCAATCCAATAAAAGTGCATTGATCTGTCACTTTCACATCTTTTTGTTGATCGAGTGTTATCACTTCTTCTTCATTAATTCTTGAATGGTGATCTATGAATAAATCATTAACTGAATGAATGAATAAGCAGCATTCATCAGTAATGACATATCTCAGTCATCCATTTATAATGATCCGATCGCTCTGAACTGTGAAATTAACTGCTCATCTAAATAAGTTCATTTATGAATAGTTCTTAGATCGTTTCTACAGTCATCATTAGTGTGCGTGATGTACCTGAAATACGGGAACAAACGAAGGTTGTTGTACTATGTCTCAATCTAATGATCTTGTTCCAATCAGGTATCCTCTCATAGCATTTCAATGAATGACGACATTCTCTTACATTTCCAACACTTGAAAATATATCTGTGTATGTGATGACAGATCTTCCACCAAAATTCTGTTTGATATGCAACAACTGTCATTGTGTTGGACTGCACACGTTACATATCAGTACAATACAACACGAATATTTGACAACTCAAAATTGCACATTTTACGGTGCTTTTTTCGTTATTGCTTGACTGTACATGATTGCAGAACACACAATATGTACTAGTGCAGTTTATGTATTGTGGTCTTGCATGCCCATGTTTGATTTCATTTTGCGTGGTTCAATCTTGTGCGTACCCCATCGTACAGATGGTGGATACTGCACTGAACTCAGCGCTATCTTCACAATCTATCAATCACTGCACTATGGTGTCCTCTATAGCTGCTCACCACACCCAGTAATTTAATTTCCTTGATCCATTGCATGTAACAGAAGCAACGCATCAGACAGATCGAACGAAAAGTATCATCAAGGTAGTGTCGCATACTGCACAATACATTCCAAATACATCTATCCTTCTTTGATTGATTCCAATTGATATGTAGGTAGACATATGAAATAGAAAGATGTCCGTCAACCTCACAAAAATGTTGTACCAAAATCGATCTCATCTCATCACTCACTGTTCAACTTCATGCACCAAACAATGCACACAGCCATTAACCAAAGCTTTTAGCTGGCATAGCTAAAATCGCTCGTTACCATCACTTCATTTCTGTGTACTCCGAAACACTGCAGCACACATAAACCTATTGATATCATCCAACTGACTCAAATGAACAGACCGCAATTTTTGAAATCAGTAATCGCTACAATTGATCCCGTAGCGATCAGCTCAAAGTTGCTTTCAATTCTGTGAAAACAATGACAATTAGAAGGTGCACATTCATTATAATCAGTAGCAACAGGATACTTAAGGTGTGACTATAAAAGAGGATGAATTATAGCAGTTCCACTCGTACGATTAAATGTTCTCAGTATCGAAAGCTTTTGTATTGACTTTTGTTCATTCAAAGCAATTCAGGCTGTTTGCTTAGCACATCTCTTTAAGAAGAAATCAATCGTCTGATCAATCCATTGAACCATAAAATTCCGAATGCTCTTCAAAAATTCGTAATTCCCACTGAAATTCCACAAATGATGTAATTCGTAATTCCAGATAATTTAAGTCTAAAAGAAAACCGTATTGAAAATTGTAAGATTGTTTTGTAACAAAAAGATACGATCTGAGTTAACTTCTTATAATCCTCTCTAAACTGTTGCACAAGAAGGTACATAACGAAACATTTACATCAGTTCATGAATTATCTGAAGAATGCATGAAATTCTAATGATCAATATGAAATATGAATAGATCAAGGATGTTTTTTTTTTTCTTTTAATTGATCACAAAATCACCTTATTGAATTGGTGCTAAGAATGAATTTATTAGGTGAATCGACGCGAAATAATAAATTTGATGAATGGACAATCCCAGCTGAATGCACACCTGAAGGATAGCGTTGTTCACAACTTGCTCTACTTCTCCAGGAGTTATGGTCTCTTCTTAATTTGTTTTCCGGATGCAGTTCCATCAGGTACTACTCTAATGCTTGTCCTTCTTTTATCCCCTACGGCAAGTCATGTCAGATGGGAAGTGGCACACAGTGAGTTGCAAAAATGTATACTCGATACAAAAATGATCTCAAAAGAATGTGCTCTCAAATGTGAAATTAGCAATTAAAAGGCGAGTGAACTGTATGGGTGAGCAATTTCAAATAGTGAGTAATTGAAGATATTGGAAGTTTCTCGAAATTCGGCTCACCGTGTGTTTGGAATAGCGATTATCACCCGTCAGATATCGCGTTCGAGAAGTACAACAGTCTACAGTTGTACCGATACTATGCAATGTGGGGTGCAGCTGTTCTCTACTTACTTGGATTGGCCGTATTTGCGGTTTGTTCGGTGATGGGTATGATCGGTTGCTGGCGGCGTAGCACTAAGTTTGTTCTTGCCACTGCACTCTTCATGCTCTTCTCAGGTAGTACTTTTTTATGCATCTTCTCTTTTCTATTCCTTTCTTGCAATCGCCTCAATCCTTTCACATCTACCCTGTTAAGAGGGGGATTCTTGGTCTGCATCAGGCTTAAACAGTTCCACTCAATAGCCCTAAACAACAATCGTTAACAAAACCGTTACATAAACTGCAATTGTTGATTTCTAACAAACAACAAAAAGACTGAGAACAGGTATTCGAAAATGAAATATTTTAAGTGATCACTCCTGAATTGCGCACATGTAACATTCATTCATCAAATCAACAAAATCCAACATCAATAATTTCTCAAATGATGTCCACAATTTGCGATCTTTATGCTGTGATGTATATTTCAGTAATGTTTCTGGCTGGTTCGATGGCTTGCTGGCATTTGGTCAGCTATCTTGAGAGGCATGTGCTTGAGGTCAGTCCGTTCTACAAATCATGGGAACCGGTGAGTTATTTGTGGTGTTCAAAAAAATTTTTCAAGTGTTTCAAAAAATCATCGAAGTATATCTATCCGATAAACGAGTTTTGTTTATCAAGTCGAGCGTGTTTGTGTTATTATTACACTTATGATTTGAAAATTTGGTCGTCCTCATATCCGAATTCAATGTTTTCAAATGTTCAGATTTTGAAACAAACGACTCGATTCAATTACGGATGGTCATACGTAATTTCATGGGTTGGCATTGGATTTGTACTACTTGCATGTAGCTTTATGCTTCTTTCGTATAAGAAAATCAAGGTATGATCATATAAATTTGCACAAAGGTGCTATTTGTAGATTATCTTCAAATGAACTAACAAACTGTGAGCCTTTACGTTCTTGAGTTTGATTGACCTATCCCACTAGCAGACGCGTCAGCATTGAGACGAGAGAGCGTTGCCCTCTGAGGAGTTATGTGAGAACAGAATGTATTTATAGTGTGCATACGTTGTTTGCAGATGATATTTGGAATGGTGAGTAAATTTATAAGATAATATGAGTGAATTAAATGATGATTATGACCTTGGCCCGTTATCTATCAATTTAATAGTCTGCCTTTGCACATCTTCTCATTCCCTTTGCCATTTCATTGGAACGACACTTTTGGAACTACTCGACTCTCGTTGCAACAATCGAATTGTTTCACTGACAGTAGTTGAAGTCCTCGTTTGTAGATATGTATAGTAAAATAGAATAATCATTGACTCATTCCACTCTTCGGTATCACCTAACTGAAATATTCGAACATCTTTTCGACGATATTCTAGGAAGAAGAGGAACAAGCGTTCGAGGCGAAACATGGTGGATATATGATGCCGAATGTCTATGACAAATCGTCTGCAGTAATGCCATATGCGTATGGAACGTACGGAGGCTATGGATATCCATCTCCCTACTATGGTCAGTTCGGTCCGGCTGGAAGTGCTCCTTACTACGGCTATATGACATATTCTCACTAAACCACGACAGAATGACACATTTTGAATGATACAGCATAGCATGCATGTATTTTGGTCGAAACATTATATGTATATGATTTAAGTGATATATCTAAGTGCAAAAGAAAAGATCATTGGGTGAAAAGTGATCTTTGCAAATCATCGATTCAATAAGTGATTTAGAACGTGCGTGAAATTCGTTTTTTTTTCGCTTTCTTCCAACAGTTGAAGACTCGAAACGAAGCGATCGAATCGACTGCGTCATGCATATTGCTAGCAGATGCAACGCTGACTGATAATGAATTAAGCACTAATAGTAAAAAAAAACTCCCGCAACTTGTTCCAATAACAAAAGTCGTATTATTCTATAAGAGATGAGCGAAGTTCTTGAATTATGAATTGCTCTGTTTGATTTGATAGTCTGAAAAAAAAGAAACGATGTAAACTAATTTGCGCATTCTTAGTGATATTGTTGAATTGAACTGAACAATTAATTATAACATTGCATTCCCTTGACACTTGCTGAATTTGATTTTTATGAAACACACTCACTGATGAATATGATCGCAATTTGAAAATGAAAACTAACTTAATGAATGTGTGGTTGAACAAATTGTTGTTGGAAATTTATTTACTTACTTCAGTGTTTGTTTGTTCTGTTCATTTGTTTGTAAATTTGAAATCGCTCATGTTTTATTGCCTTCGCCTTTTTTGTTTGATTTTGAAGTTTGTATTAAATCACAATAAATGATTAAATTTTTGTGCTGATGTCCACTGCTGATGAAGGGTGAACCGTTTATTCAAAACAATCTCAGATCGAGCAACAATACGTCATGACTGATCGCATATGCGATTTCAAATTAATGAATTACTCAACCATTTATTTATTCTCATGAATGCCTTCTATTACAAAACGGTTGGAAGTGGTGTATTGTAGGGAACGGCAACTTCCAAGGATCCCCGTTTTCGTTTTTCCACTTTCAGAGCGATGGCATTTTCGGGGTCCTCGATTGAAAGTTTTGTCTTTGATTTTTTCAAAATTGTTGAAAAACCGCAGTCCTCCAAAAATTTCTGGGAAGTTCTCTAAACATTCCTCAGAAATTAATCACAGCGTGCCAGAAAGTCAAAAGCGAACACCAGGAACAAACGGAAAACCAGTCCGGAAATTTCTCAGCGGTGTCGAAGAAATTACTGTCGTAGACTGTGGTGTTGCTCATTGCTGCGATCGATTATGATTGCATGAAAAGCTATTATCCATGACACGCTCACTTCGAACTGATTTAGATGGATTCTCATTCTTTTCAAACATGTTCTGTTCACTCTCATAGCTATTACATGCGAATATCGTTCTCTTGATGAGTTTTTCTCATTCACTTCTTCTCATTTCACTTCACAGCTCGAATCAATTTCTTATTCTGTAGCATATACTATTTACTGGATACGTTGACGAGTGTTGACAGCCGAAATCAACAACACAGCAATCGAATATTATTGCCCAACAACGTTCGACAGTCAAATGATCAATTATAGAGTGTATTTAATAGAATGAGAATTTGACTTTAATTGTTGAGTGAAATGAATGAGAAATTAGCAAAAGAAAATACTTTTGGTGATCAAAGCTATGAGAGCGATTGTAACAGCAAGAAAAGAATGAAAACCCTGTTAAAATGAATAAATTCTCTATTAGGTCCGAACGATGTAGTGATACTTAGAAAATAGGAGAATGAAGAATGCCATCAACTAATCCCCTCCATTCCCCCTTGACACCTTCAAATTACTCAAAATGGGTAATTTCACCCCCTATGAGAACCACTGAACTATCCAATTGTTACAAATTCCAGTAAGGAGTGGTTGAGGAAAATTTTTGGAACCTGTGAGTCTGTAAGGTAGAATAATTGAGAAGAACTTCAAGAATTATGAAGATTAGAAGATCGGAGCGATACCGAAAATTTACATCTTTTTGAATATGTCTGATACAATTTTGTTATCGGTGACATTCTGCTCAATTCTTCTCCGATTTCACATGACTAAATGTTGCTAACACAACCGCTATTTGGCATTGCTACTATTTCTGTCTATCTTATCGCACAGGTTCCTTTTATTCTGATGGTTTACCAACACATATCCACGTTCTTCAGTTTGCGTTGGCTCTCGTGCAAACGTCACTCTTTTGGAGATTGTTTCCGGGAATGGGTGCGGAGAAGAATTGCAGTTTCTCCTCGAAATTATCTTTTCGCCGTTCTCGTTTTTTTTTCAAGGCGACAGCATTTTCGCAGTTCTAGACTGCAAATTTCATCCCCGAGCTTCTCCATCGTTGACTTTTCCTGTCTGTGCAATGCACTAATTGAAGATTTCTTGAAGTTGATTGAACGTTTTCGCTAAGAAATTTTAATGAGCAAATTTGATTTAGGATATGCACTAAGGTGTATGAATGAAGTGTTTTCATTTTGCACAGGCTTCGGTAATTCGACTGAACTGACATGTTGTACAGCTTCTCAGCCAATCTTTCACATAAATTGATTTTGCAACCTCATCATCAAGCGACCGGTTTCTGTATTTTACTCATATTATTCGTTCTTCATCTTACACCTCTAACAAGAAAGTGCTCATTGAGCGTGCATTATGCAGCAGTAACATGTGTAACTAGATTGTATTTATAAGGTCAAATGAGTATTTTTGCATTATGATGATTTTCATTCGTCTTCCCGAGATATACACTCGTCTTAAGAGCACTGTTGTAAAATTAGGGATGAGAAATGTATTTCTGAATGTGGAATAAAGCAGTTCCATTAGGACCTAATGAACGTACTCAATAAACATTCGCATGAAATAATAACAATCCTTTCAGTGTGATAATGGTGTTCAATTTGCGTTCATTTGTGACGTGTTAATCGAATTAAATTCCATTTTCATCAAACATCACAAAAAGATAAATGAAACTTTTGCATTTCTTAAAAAAAACAACAGCTAACTTTCCTAAAACAGTTGTCTTGTTGCCATGCTATTGTGCGGTTGGCCTCACTCTTCGAATGTTTCAGTTTCATTTGTTTTTAAATTCTTTCATTGTATCGGATTGGCATGAGCACTGAAAGAATATAGAATGCAAAGACTGAAAGAATATAGAATTCTTGAGCCAAAAATTGTCACTCTCAAACAAACGTTGCTTAAATAAACTTTATTTGCTGGCTCTTATCAGTGATGAGGAATGGATGAATTTATGATACCGTTTAATCTATTGTGATCGTCATTCTTATTTATGCTTTACTTTGGATGATCAGTCTAATTTGTTATTTTATGATATGTCGCGTCATTTACTGATCTGATTTATATAGTCGCAAACGTACATTCCTCAAAAGTGAGAGTTGATTTTATCAACTTCTTCTGGGAAATCATTCGTGAGATAACATAATAAATGGTGTTTCATGAATTCACTTTAAATAGAATACATATATGATAAAGCTCTGTATAAGAAATATCATACGGAAAAAAATTTGAGCGAGAAAAGAGTACGATCTAAACGTGCGATCAACAATGATGCATCGGAGATATGGACGGAGATATCGCAAGAAGAATATCGTGCACTGCAAAACGCACAATTCAGTTGAGTTTCGTCGTCACGTAAGTGAGTGTGACTTGCTACCTTCACTCATTGCCAGTTGCTTGGATAATTAGCAGTTTTATTAGCAAACGAATCATTCGAAAAAGTGCCTCATAATTATGGATAAACTTGAAAATATCGATCATCAAACTCTGTGCTCATTGACTAAACATGCATTAAAAACTGTAAGGTCAGTTGATTTGGTGGCATTATCAGAAAGATTCATCATTCAATTATTAACCGTTAAATTAAGGTGTCTATGAAATGGAAAGACCGATAGTTACGAATGACGATTTGGAGGAAGAAGAAGGGTCAATTTCGAAAAGGAGACAAAACAACACAATCGATGATGGTGTTACTGGTGGAGGAGATTCTGATGCTGGTTTAGATTTGGATGAAAAACTCAATAAACGTCTTAAAATACTCGATGAAGCCGATGGTGAATAAAGAGTTCTAAATTTAAATTCTCAGTAAAATACAATTATGGTGTAATTGTTTATAGCAATTGTACGAAATTATACGACCACCCCCACTATCGTGAGAAATGAAGGAGGTCATTTGTATCGAAAGCAATCAGAATTCACGAATTTCTTAAGTCCTCTTTTAACGGTTTGACTCAAATCGAAAACATTTTGAACGACTGCTACAAGTGTAAAAGAGCGCGGCGCTACGAAATGACCGTCGAAATTGCATTCTGTGCTCCATTATGAAGAAGAAAATTTTGAATGAACAAAACAAATGTTGATGATGACTTTCGCAGAGGAGGTGCAGTGTACGCAGGATGAAGCAAAACTGAAGCGGTCCAACTCGGGCAGACTCGATTGGATCAGAAGAAGTTTCAACAAGCGGAAAGAGCGAATGAAACCGGTCGTTCTTCCATCAGATGCTGACGATGACGACATTGCTGATCGCACGAAAGCCACTCAAACTTCGTTGACCTCATTTGCAGTAAGTTCATTATTTTCCACAACTTCGTTGTTATTCTCTATCGTTGTATTATGAATAAAGGAATCAGTTGCTCAATTCGTAGAAATGTTTTTGTGCGCACTTGTTTCAATTGTGCATCTACTAGAATATCAAATGTCTTATTGAGCAGTTCAATTGAGTGATGCTTAGCAAATACTTTCGAAAGACAATAAAAACGCATGAATGCTTAGATGTGAACTTTTAGGCTCTTAATACAATCTACAATGCGTTTGGGGACAAACGGTGAGTTCGATAAGACTCAGCATCATCAAACTTCTCAAAATTTTTGTATTGTCAAAGAACAGCCGGGCAAGAAACGCCTTACTGCCCTAAGCACTATGGTAAGCCTCCCCCCGACCCTGCCCTTTCTGAATCTCATCTTGAGTCCCGCGATAAGCTTCAGCCCAACTCCCGTCATAAATCTTGGCGTATGCTCAGGAACAAACCACAGGTTAGGCGTGAGGGTATGTCCTAGTGTAAGCCGGAGTACGTTTTATTCAAAGGAAACAATTTTTTCGTACTTCATGTAAAAATTCGAGAAATATTGAACGTATTTCTGTCGAATAGCAGATTTGGAAGCAATCATACACCCTTATGCAACATGATTTCGAACAGTTTTGAATTATTTCAAATTTCGTTTCCGAAATCCAAGATCACAATCCAATCATCATCCGAAGTTATTCAATTTATGATTTATTCAAAGCCACGAACATTTCGAATTTTACCTTGGGAGTGAAATATGTACTTTAGAGAGCATACATGTGACTGCTTGTGGTTCAACGAGCGCAGGAGACATCGTCTTCGAAAATCTGTATTCAGAATGCAACAGCAGTATTTTGATTTTCACGGTAAGCATTCAGTATCATTGCAAATTGCCATGGGCACTCAAGCGAAAACGTATAAACATTTCGAGATCATTTAGTTTCTGGATATTCAAGTTTAATCAAAACAAAAATGATTATTTTTCCATTTTCTTGTTTCAGTTCGAACGAAAATCTTCAGTCGTCCACCAGACGACGTTATACAGTACATGATTCGACTGAAGGTAAATTTCTGATATCATTATTACTATTATAAGAATCTCAGTGAACAAATTGTATGGTACATGATCACAAACAATCGTTATTTGAATGCTACAAACAAATTCGTTAGTCTGCAAGCAGGCAGCCAGCAGTATTCGCAGCAGAAAACAACGAAGCGGTGTTAGCTTGTCACTAACGATTAATGCATATCGTTGATTTGATGTAATTTTAGTAGGCATTCAATTATATAATGTTTATTTCGGTTGTTACGAACACTGATCGATCGGTTGGATGGTCAGTGTCGCGGTGATATCATCAAAACCAGCAATTGCTACTGTCGTCAAACGGCACGAATCTTTAGTGAATATTGCCGACTTTTGAAAGAGGTCAATGAAATTGAGGTATATTTTCAAAATAAAATAACAATAATAATAGTAATAATAATAACAATAATAATAACAACAACAATAATAACAATAAGAAAAATAACAATAATAATAATAATAATAATTATTATTATTATTATTATTATTATTATTATTATTATTATTATTATTATTATTATTATTATTATTATTATTATTATTATTATTATTATAGCAATAATGCTTCCTCCAAAAAAATAAAATTCTCCACGGAGATCCTTAAGGCATCATTTGTCAGTCACGAGTCGAAAGTCAAAGTAAAAGAGTGATGGATCAAGAATGACGATAATGACATCATAATAAATATGAGCGAAATGAAAATCTTTTATTTTTGTATTTTTTGATTTAAAACGAAGTGAAAAAAAACGACAATTTTATGTGGAGAATAAACTCTGAACAAGATGAATATTGAGTGCAAGTTGCTGTTGGTGCGGTGAAACTGAACGAGAATTAATGTGATCACTTCGAGTTGTGTTTTTGCAGTACTCTCTGAAACCAGAAGAACTACCGCCTCATCTACGACTATCCTATTGATTTATCGGATGACGTTGAACAATCAACTACAAGAATTGCAATATCACCTGACTGATAGAGATGCTGTTTGATCGATGAATTTGACGATGATGATACAGTAGTAGCGATGATCATTAAACAACCATATAGATACAGACAAACAAAAAAAACTCTATTTCAAGCACCATAAAATTTACTATTAACAAGTAAGTTTTTGTCGTAGTAGAAGCAGCAGTTGTATGAATGAATGTTGAGAGGATGCACCAATGAACGAATAAAAAGATCCCCTGCTGAAATGTGTCGTTTGATCGATGAGTTTGATGTTTTGCGATGATGACAACTTGGATGGTATGATGCAAAAGAATAAATTGTTCAACAATGTTTATTCATCGATACAGAAGACATCCTTTTTTTTGAGCACCACAAAATTTATTTATTTATTGAATTGTTAGCACAAAAACCAGTCGTACTTTGTGATAAGATTATGGACGGTGTATTAAGGTGATGCATGAGTGAACGAATAAAACATGCCAAGTACCATCTATTCGAATATCATCACGAATATAATACAAAACATCATGTTTCCTTGATTAGCGGAACTCAGAGGGTGTGATTTTCACAAACCTTTCGAATCGGGGAAGTCATTCAACCAAATACGGAAATATGATCGAAAGCGACTGGGATTTTACAACAACGCATTCAAACAAAACGTGAAGAAGATGCTGGAAAATGAAAACTGAAAGTTTCTACTACGAAAACAATGATCAACGAACTTTTTTGAACAAAAGAATAAAAACTTTCAGATCAAGATACCGACGGAAGTGGACACAGAAAATTTCTGAAATGAAACGGAAAATTTACATTATTGTACGATGAGACAAGAAACACTGAAGTTACAAGAGTGAGGATGAGTTGAATGAATGAAATGATGTATAATGAACAATCATCAATCAGACCAGTA
>JAPYMA010001565.1:0-10145 GCA_035041965.1 Anisakis pegreffii | reverse complement strand
ACAGTGATCAGTAAATTGCAATTCTTATTGATGTTTGTGCAGTATTTCTTTGAATGGTGCATTATCCAAAAAAATGAATAAGGCGATGCAATAAATGATCATATAAATTAGCTGACCGATCTGATCGCTTGATGCTGTGAATTGAAGATCGCTCGTAATGGCTGAACAATATCGTCTGAGATTGCTGAGCCAAGATTACTGAAAGAAAACATTGATGTTTTCGGTTGGATACGACAGAAGTAAATAATAATAAAAGAAAAAATATACTTAGTCTTCGTATATATCCGATAACATTTCATTGCAATCTTTACTAAAATGATGTGATTTTAATGATATCAAAAACTGAATATCAACAAAAATAATCATTTACTCGTGAATGTTCGCTTGCGACTCGAACTGTTCAGCAACGCACATCCATCCTTCGTCAATTACTCTCAAAATGAAGTTCCACTATCAGGTTAACAAGAGAGATTATTGAAAGCAATTAGCACATCAAAAATTTGAATCGTTTTCATATTATTCATCTCTTCTGATTGCAATCATAATGATTTAAACAATAACGTCATTCCATCTCAAAAAATTTCATGAGACCAACCCGTTCGCATTTTGTGATATCTTGTGTAATCGTGATGACAGCTTGTGCATCGTCTTCGAATACGCAAAATCCAATGCGGCTCTTAAACGACATATAATCATTTAAAACAAAAAGATTCAGATGCATAACTTCTTATCATAAGTTCATTATTCTCTCATAGCAATCAGTCGAATCAGATGGTTCAAACAGATGCCAAACAATCACTTTTCAGTTCATTTAAATACTGAAATGAGGTCAGCTCATAAAATTGTTTGCAGAAAACGAAAAAATGGAGATGAAACTATGAACCTTTCGTTGAAGATGGCAATGATCTCGCGTAAACTGTCATTATTCGTTTGAACAATCTGACGAAGTTGTGCAAATGCACTTGGTGTCTGTAATATAACACATTTACTTACGATACATTACTCACAATCAGAAGTAATCGACTTAGAAATTCAAAAGAACAAAATTTTCGAAAGTCCATTAGGCTGATTGAAGGATAATATCCGTTTCCGTTACAGTGGTTTTCATCTGCTGATTTCATAGTAGTAGGAGCTGAGTTTTAATAAGTGGTGATACGTAGCATTTCAAAGCAATTCTTCGACAGAAAACGAACATATTTTTGCGTTAAAATATTCCTACGAAGTCTTGGAATGTTATTCCCTTAAACAGATATTCAGAAGTAATTTTGCGATATTCGTTTGTTTTATGCGCATGAATAAAATTCATCATTATCATCATGAATCCATTTATCCATTTGTGAATATATCAGTAAGTGCAATTCCCATTTTTGTTACAAATCGATTTTTCGATTTGTAACCAAAAATGATTCATTTATTCCATGTTATAGCGTGTACTGGTTTCATGCGTTGCTTGTCTTATTGTTTCGCTTTATTATTTATCGATTCATTGTTATTCTAATATTGCCCTTTATCATTCAACGAACGATTTCATTAATCATATTGTGATGTTCACCAGAACTGAATCGAATGCTTCATGCGATCGTCAATTGATAAATTCAAACAAAGCCTACTGTCGACTAAAAAATAGTCACTTCAATGCCTCCTCCATGATATGAAACGGTCAATTTCTATTGCTCATGATATGATACGGCTCAAACGATCAACTCCTTCAGATCAACTTCTGTTATTTCACTTTTGTGAAACTTTTCTGACTTCCTGCGGTGTAGACTGCTCGCGTGGAGCCTTAAAAGACTCCTTCATCAAAACTGAAAGATAATAATGTTAACGGACTATCATCCTTCAGTCTTGACGAAGGAGTGCTTAGTACCACTTTTCAAGCAGCACTTCTACACTTGATTTTACAAGAATTGCTTACATTTCTGTTAAAAAACGTCCTTCCTTGTCTTATCCACTTATTTCTCCACTCCACTTTAATAAGTGAAGTAGCATAGTAATCATAAGAGATAAGAAAACAATGGTAGAAATGTGCAATTTAGTTAACATTTAAAAGTTCAAGCACTTCGAGTGATCTATGTATACAGTTCAATAAGTATGAATTTCTGCACATGTGTTTCTGATTTAGTTTCACAGAAAAATTCCGGATGGAGAAATAAAATGAATGGATATTAATGATAAATGAAAATCAAGGTGGAGGAACACTCACAGCGTCAATTACCGCTTACTATAATACTAAAAAATTCAAGTAGCTTGCGCAACTCAGAACGTGATTTGACGGAATGTTTCTGTGGAAAAGTCGAAGAAAGCATTCTTCGAAAAATCGAAGAACGCTAAGCGCAATTTATGATTGTTACCACACAGAAAAGTTCAAGCGTGGGATGCGAGCATTCCATATGTAACGTTCTTGTCGAAAGTTTTATGCGGAATGCTATATGTGAAGTCTATGAATCATCTTGTGTTGTGCACCCAAAATCTATGCAAGAAACGTTTTCTGCAGCAATTCTGCATAACTATGATAAATATGTGTATGATGACTGCGTACACATGAAATCATCACACAAAACGGTTACTTCAAGAGGGAGTTGTTCGCTATAAGAGAAGTTACCACAGAACTGCAATGATAAACTGAATGCATATAATATTTGATGAAGATATTACTGAAATGTTGGATTTGAAGTGTACTGAAATGTATGATGTTGAAGTGAAGTGTTGTTATGATAGCAATACTGTTCATTGCTTTCAAGCAATGATTAGCTAATCGTAAGCAAAACAAGATTTCGTAAACAAATCGCCAATTGAAAAGTGAACAAAATCTGTTGAGGTAATAAACTGTTGAGAAATATAATCATCCTAATGGCAAAAACAAAATGTAAATATTGACCGATCCATTCAACTATCTTATTTGTAAATCTGGTTATGCGTCATAATTATCTTTTTTTTGTTGTGATGATTCTGCAACGGATAAACACCAATTCCACAATTGTTATTATAAATATTATGATGAATGCAATTGTAAACGCTAATAAAAATTTTCCTCAAATAATTATCATATAGTAAAGTGATGAGTAACACTGACGCATACTATTAGCTAGTAAGAGAAATTACTTCCTTCATACCAACAAATGAAGGAGACTGTTTATTTTCCAGATTTTTTACATAAAAAACATATTCAACCTATCTCTACGTTCTAAGATTTTATTTACGATTAGCAGTTCAATTTTCACCGAAATCCATTGATAGCATCGCAATCTCGTGTTCTCATACAAATCTAGTACACACCAACTCTGATCGTAACATTCAATGGATTCTATGAAGATTAGCAAGTTACAATATCACTTAACAATTCTGGCAAACTAAAATTTCTATTCATCAGTATTTTTCGATGCATACACCCTTAGTACGAATAATCTGCCGTATTACACAAACTCGAACCGCCAATGTATCATTTCATTGAACTGCCCTTAATGGTATTAAGCAAATGAAACTATTTATATAACACACCAGTATGTTACTCGAACAGTTTCAATACCCATTCACGATTTTATGCAAACATGCATTGTATTTGAAATAGATTCGAATCCATTCATATTATTTAGCAAATTACACACGTACGTCTAACTGTGAATAGATTTATTTGTATAGTTATAAACGATGATTGCTGGAAAATAACCAGTTCTGTTACGCATCGTGGATATTGGACTCAATTGACAGTTACTGCATTCAGATCCCATTATTTTCATGATAATGATGCACTTGATGAATACGCTCAGCTTCTGATATATTATGAGTTGATTTATTCTCCAGAAAAAAACATCAATAGTCAAGAACCATTGTGTTTTGCAAATGAAACGAATTAACTTCTACCAGAAAATCGCTGAGATCCTTTTGATTTTCATTCATTCTATTGCAGAAAAGCGATTCATAGATTTATGATAATATAGTGAGCAATTCAGTCCCGCGTAACTCATATTCGAATACGGAGATAATGAATTTCAATAAATCAGTTGAATCGAATGAAGTGCACAAAAGTTTTAACTCAAAAAATGCACTATTCCATAGTCAAAACAAAACCCAAATTCAGTTCATATGCAACGACACGCTTTCGGTTATAGGACGTATTATGTGATATTATATCCATTAAATGCAATTTCCGTATGTTACACAATTCACTTAGTGAATGTGTGTGCATATACATAACGAGCATTAAATAACCCGTTGCACCAAATATCTAGCAAATGTTATAGAACAATTCAAGCTCAAGGTCACTTCCCTTCCATTCAACCAGACATTAATTTCTTTGTTCAGCAATCAATAAACAATAAATTCTCTGAATAAGATACTCGTGTGAACGTTCTGTTCCACCCAAATTCTTTCACACATTCAATTTTCATTAGGATCCGCTGATTAGTTAACATTCTAGTCCTTAATTATATGGAATTTTTCACGTGTTATTCGATGATGAATTCATCGCATGCATGATCAATTGAACCAATAACAGTCATATTCAATTGCTGATCAATCATGGGCTGAACGATTTTAATGCAAAAAGGTTCTAGTGAATCGTTTTAATAGTTGTAATAAAATTAAATTCTTGCAATAAAATCATCCGTCTCTCATAGTAGAATAAAAATCATCGAATAAAAAATTCCCTATGAAAGTATCAAAATTCTTGTTTCTCTCAGTGTTTCTTGCTCTAAGGTCATTGAATGAACGAACAATGGAGACGGTATTCAAAAAGAGAGATAGATGCTTTTGACGGCTGTGGATAATCTCAGGCTGTGTTGAAAGAACAATGCTAATGAAACAATGATATTGGCTGATATTAGAGAGAGGCATTTACATATTGCTCATCAACTGCGCTAAGAAAAATCAAACGATGAATCAGTTAGAATTGTGCGTAGAATTTAGTTCGGTTAAGATTTGCTATTAGCAGAACGACTGATCGACACGTTCATGTATGTGGTGGCGAATTATAATCAAAATCGAAAAAAATAATGCAAATCAAAAAATACCGAGAATTTGTCGACGAGAAGCGAATGAATATTATTTGGAGATTGTTGCGGTGACTGAATATCGTTATCATCTATATCAGTAGTTCTGGTCGACTGCGCTCGTGTCAGTCCAAAAAGTGAACTCCTGGACAGAGAGCGTCTCAGACGAGACATTCGCGAATGCATCGCTCCAATCAGGCTCGATTGTCGTCTCGCAAATAATTCAGCAATGATTAGCACTTCGCACTGAGTTACAATCACAATTCAGTTTCTGAACAATAAGAATGAGAAGATGCAATCATCAAATATCCAACATTACATTTCTATTCTCCTTCGATTTAGTCAGCTGTCACTCTCTCCATACAAACAGTGTTATTCTATCTTCTTTGTGAGTATCTCTCACAGAGTTATATCTGCACAAATGCTATTTTCGAACAATCTTTATTTCTTCTATACGATATTTTGTTTGTCTTTTTGTCTTTCATCGTACTATTTTACTGCATCAAATTTTGCGACCATCTCTGTCACACAAAATGGCAACTATTTTATTTTATGATATTTTCGACGAGGATTGGGGCTATTATTATTTTATATCGTCTAATATCACATAAGATAGCAGCACTTCAAATCTTAAGGTATCAGCGAACTTCAACAGTTCCCAATAAACAAATAACTGAATGTGGTGATATTACATATTAACATTTGAAAATACTTAATTGATCATTCACCTTTCGAAAACTGCAAAGGAATGATGCAAAAACTGCGATAGTTTTCTGATTGTAGTTTCAGTCGTCGTCGTCGTAAGAAAACTTTAACAATTGAAGCAATGAAAATGATTGATTAAGAATTGATCAATCAATCGATTGACGTAGTGATTGGACGGATATTCGTTTAAAAAAACGTTTGAATGGTTATAATTATTTGTTCAATGAGTCAATAATCATCGATAACTTAAACGTCAAACTAAGACAGCAATATTTAAGAGACACATGCATAAAGGTAAGCAATCGCTGTTTGCTTATTCACTTATTATGGGAGGGTCATATGAAAATCGCAAAAGACCGTTCCTTATCGTTTGTAATCAGCGACGAATATGATTTCCGATCGCATTCAGCGTGATATCTGAAATTGAATTGGTAAAGGAGTAGAAGAATCAACGACACGAGGCTTGATATTAGCTATAAAGTAGCATGGTATCAAGGAGTATTTATTTGTTCGACATATTTAGAACTTAATAGAACAGAACTTAGAAAGAGATTTGATTCGTTCATGCAAATGAAAAGTTTAGAAAACGTCTTATCAACGGTCTTCGATGTATCGTGATTGTAAAATCGCCATATTCAAGGAGGAATGGTAGCAATTCTTATCGGAATTGGAGTCTTTTTCGATCAAAATTTACAAATTCAAAGAAATTGTCCCCTTAAGCACTACCATTGCCACTCAGTTCCTTGGAACTGTGTCACTGAAAGCTCGCTGGAACGCAACGATTTCTAGATCCATTAAAAATCCATTTAATGGAACCTGTTCTTGACGAGAACATGAAAATTGTGTTCAATGAAACAAATTGCCCGTGATGAACGCATTCAAATAAATTGTGGACATTACTCCCATTAGGGCGGATGTTTCTAGCAGAACATCGGATCTTCTGCTGAGTTAAAGATAGATTATTTGCACATGGGCATCCTGCGAGAAAAGCGTAACGTTTCGCTAACAAATTCGCTTCTCAGTATTCCGATCTGTTGAAGTATCAATTTCGAATTATTACTTCAAATTGTCATTCAATTTCACACAAAATCTTCACTACGAGTTACCGACTGAGATTTTGTTTTCAGATTAATGATTCGTTGATTTTGTAATGCTGTAAACACATTCATCATCTTCTTTCCATTCACTCGAACAGCGTTTCAACTATTTAGTTCGAGTTTCAAAGCATTCTAAGTACTAAGAGGAATATTTCCAGTTTGTTCATACCATTAACACAGCAGACTGAACTGATTATATCGTTGAACGAGAAGACAAAATTGAAAAGCAATGTTGTGAATTGTGCGGTTCAGTGCAAAGATTTATTTATTTCACTTGATTGCTCTTACAAAACAAATCTCAAGGTTGTGCATTTCATTAAACTGCTTCATTAAACTGTTACGAATGATCCGAGTTTATGAAAGTACAGTGATGAGTTGATTGAGCAATGTGTAATAGGCCGCCTAGACAAAGGGACGAAGACACGATTCACATGCAACCTACCTACCAAGCGCTTTTCACTCAAACAGATAGTAATCTTCAATCATCACTTATTCCAATATTGTCACACATTTTTTTCGATAAGTCGCGAGTGGGGAACATCAGAAAAGTGTATAATTTGGTCAATTCTCAGTCAGAACTTCAGCTAGAACGTAAACATTACCCTCAGTGTAAGCTTAAACATGAGAATAAACGAAAGCCTAAGCCTGACTCAGACAGATTAAGTTGGTTTGTATCCGGCTGTTTCCTAGAGGATGAAGACACACGATAGTGTAGAATTGCCGGGCCAAGATTTGCCGGGTTTGGCCGAACCAAAAATTACCGAGCCAAAGTAGGAGTACATGAAAGTGCATCTTAGAAACGCGAGGCTGGTAGCAAAAAGCCATTGTAAAGGCAATTTGTATGCACCACAATGAAATTTTGTACGTTCGGTTGGATTTCGATGAACGTAAGTTGTGTTCGGTTGTCATTATTATTTTGTTTTATGCAATCAACTTGCTGTGAATGTAGTCACGTTCAGGTGACCTGTACTCTCAACCTTGCCAGCATTGGGATGTATCTTGATACACACACAACTTGCATGTGATGAATTCCAGTTTCTAAGAAGCATGTACCATGGGCGATGTGAATTTGATAACAAGAAAAATATTTCATCTGAAAATCACACTCTGATCTATCTGATCATATTGCTATGAATCACAGGTGTCACACATGTTAAGGTTGGGCAATCTCTGACCTCAGTCTTGTTAATCTGGTAATTTTCCTTGGCATCTAGCTACCGAACACAACTCCTACTAATTGGAAATGAATACAAACTTCCGGATATATATCCTGACACATCAATAAATCGCGCATTGCTCTACACTTCTACATTGCTGTTGCTTATTGGCATCATATATGGAAGGTTCATATTACATGTGAACTCAGTTTATTAATTGAAATCCAGCCCACTGAGCATGATATAGAAATTTTGAAAATCTTGTATCACATCTGATAAGAACTTAATAACATCGGACATTACTTGATCTTTAAGAATTGAAACTCTCCGAGATACCTTCAGAAAATGTATCAATTCCCTGGAGCTGATCGGTCGGTCTTCCTTCATGGAAAAAATCGCACTAGTTGATCTATCGAATGGTGATGTTTGTGAATATATTTGTTCATGAACAATCAGTATCGTATTACCGAATCAATGGCATCACTTATTTATTACTATGGTTTGAACATGTTCAATAATGAATTTATTCTGCTTTTCATATATTTTGGTCGAGCGCAAATTGAAGGGACCCTGACTCTCAGGTTTGCCTATATACATATGGATGTTTTCGTATTGTTGGATCGAGAAGAATCTAACAATCAGCTTTCTATATATTGACCGGTCAGCCTGTCTCCATTACTTCAATCAGAGATTCTCAGTTACGTTTCCCGCAGTAATTTGCAAAGTTACGTATCTTGAAATTCATCTTCTGATTAGAAATACTTCAACTGAAACCAGTACTATTATAACATTACGCATGATTTATCGTAAATTTTGCTTTGGAATTTCTTAAACACATCAGCTGTTTGACGATGCGCTCTCTCTGTCGTCGTGTTGCTTTGGCACACGCCCATTATCCAATACATTCTAGACCATTTTTATTTCGTGCATTATTATTTCGATATTTTGGTGTTATTTCACCCATCCACTTCGAGATTTGTATTTTGTGGTTGGATACAAGCTAGTAGTGATGAATGTTTCGGGTAATTGTTCGTGGATGGCCCAGGTGTGGACATCATGCGGTTTGCTTCGTTTCCGAGCGTGAAAGGAAGCCAGCCTCATTTTTTTGATTAATTTCAGGAATTTGTACGTAATGAGTGAAACTGTAATAGCGAATAACCATGAAATGAATGCCGAATTATTGCGTGTGGATAGCCATGGGAGTATAAGTGGTAGCAGTTTATCGGAAGAAAACGATTCATCGGCCGATGAAAGAGAATCGGCAAATTGTTCTTACAATGAGTGCGATGATGGAAGGTCGACTGCGTCTGAATCAGATTTATGCAATACAGCACAGTATAAGGTATGGACGCACTTTCGATTGTTACTTAATTTGGCTCTTTAATATTCAGCTATCGCAAATTTTGGTTGATTGTAAGGGTTCCATAGTGGCACTCATTGCACAATTCAAGAATTATTTGAATAGCTCAATTGAAAGAAGCGCAGTTTTCTAGCTTTGAGATTTTATATTCATGCTGAATCTCGTAATCAGTGATTTACTTCCGGGAGTTTTTTTGATTCTGAATCTGTGTATTTGACTATCAGGCTAAAGTGAATCTTTGAATAAATGTTTTTCAATCAATGAAGAGATTTTTCAACGCAAGTCTTATCGGCCGTTCTCAAAAAGCAAGCACTAAAGATAGATATGTCACTTTGAATTGAGTTATACAATTTTATAATCGATACCCTATGATCTTTGCATTTGGTTTGGTATGATTCAATTTGAAGTGATTTCAATTCGTCTTCATCATCGATCATTATCATCAGTAAATTATAATAATAACCAATAAGTTATAACGAAGTTAATATTATTATAACTGCATTATCGTCAAGAGTAATATTTATTTCAATTCAGATGAATGAAATAGCGGATAACGCACATTCGAAAGCAATAAATTATTGTATAATATTCTCAGTGTTAATGTTCACTCTACCTCTCGTCATGATGTACCTCACGTATCGTCTGCTATTCAAAGGTTTAGTTATGCTTATTTGTTGATAGATTTCATTTGAGTTATTTTATTAACTTTATTAATCATTTATCTGAATGTAAGTTTTGAATTAGTTCGAAAAATGTTTATGTGAATGACTCGAATGAGTATCTGATCATATTGTATTATCATGTGCTTTGTACTAATATCAACAGCTGCACGAATTGT
>JAPYMA010001564.1:0-15106 GCA_035041965.1 Anisakis pegreffii | reverse complement strand
CTGATAATGTTGGCGCAGAAGGAAGAGTTGGCTGCTGAAAAAAAAAAGCACTTCTTATCATTAAAATTATAATTTCTAGCAATATGATTAAAGTAATATGATTAATAATAATATTATCATTATTGCTATTATTATTATTGTTATTTTGTTATTACTACTTTTATTATTATTATTATTATTATTATTATTATTATTATTATCATTATTATTAGTAGTAGTAGCCGTAGGATTGTTAGTACTTCTAGTTAATGGCGATGTGGTGCACTATAAAAACACATCGAAGAATTAATCGTTTTCCTAACGCCATCAGTTGATGCTTTGATGCGTTATCCTATCGAGCAGTACATATTAGGTCCGCATTACAATGCGTTGTATATCTGTACACCATATCGCCCCTCAACTGTATAAGTATCTTATTTAATAATAATAATAGCAATGATCATAACAATATTAATGATAATAATAGTAATAATAACGAGAGATACGAATAAATAGAGTAAAATTAAAAAGATATTAACTAATTGGTGCAAATAAGCAATATGGTGCTGTGAATAAAATAACATAAGATAGAAAAAATACAGTGTAATGATCATGCAAATTTTCTATAACATATCATGCAAATATCAATGTGTGTGATAAAGCTTTGTGTACTGATTATTTAACTGATTGATAATGGGCAAATTAGCTCATTCACGAGGTTCATTCAATATCCATTTGTCATTGATTAATGAAGCGGCTAAGCTCCTTAACGTTCCTTCAATGTCGAGGCTAACTGAAATGTGTAAAAAGTAGGACTGGCTTAAGCTCACATTCAGACTAACGCTTCAGGTCAGGCTTACTTGTCTTCAGCACCTTAAGCTTGCAGTTGAACTCAAGCTCCGGATCTGAACCCATCCATTCAATAATATTCGACTCTGTTACAAATGTAATTGGATACATTTAGAAATCGCAATCAAACTCACTTGACCCAATACTTCTCGAAACGATGCACAAATGAATTACACACTTCTAAAAAAAACACACTTACACGTACTTGTGTTCTCAACATTATGACTGTTAATATGATCATTACTGTACCAGACGAACGCCACGAGAACACACCAAAATGCCTATGGACAAAAGAACATACTCATAAATTTAAAGAAGTATATTTACTAATACGTGCATAACTGGATTAGATCAGCGTTAATTTGTTGAAAAATATTTTCAGAGAAGTATTATGCAAAGTAAGGTTGACACAGAGAACCCGTTTCCGTGGGGATGGGAACACACTTCAGTCATCGCAAAGACAAAGACAGAACTATCCACCCCATGCCAATCATAATGCAAAGATACAATCATTAGGCATTATGAAGATGATAACAGTTTAGTCGGTGAGTATGCAACGATTATGTAGCATAGTCGCTTTCATTAGTAGAATATTAATTTTGAGTTCTATAATTAGATTTACACTGAAAAAGAAAACTCCAAAACACTGAATATTTCATTAATTTAATGGTGATTTTTGGAAACCTAATTTCTATTATTGAATAACAGTTTCAATCGAAAGAAAAAAAGCAAAATTATTCATGTCCTTCTCAAATATTTTAAAATGAAATCACCTTTGAATTATCATTGTTGTCCTCCATTGATGCACTGATTTCGATCTCACCACTAGATTGTTTTGCTGATTTCGACTCATCACTTACCACTTGTTGCTCCTGTTCAGACGGCTTTTCAAAATCTTCACTGACTTTGGAATCTGTCAGTTTTCCATTCACCTCTTCGTTCTGTTTTTGTTTATTGGCAGATTGCTTCATTTCGCCATTTTGTTTGTCTGCAACCACTCCTTCACCAATTCCTTCAGCTTCACTCAGCTGTTCCATTTCTTTTGATGATTCTTCTTGTTTCGATGTTTCGATAACCTCCTCAATCCGCTCTGAGGAATGCTGTGCTGATGATTCAACAAGTTTTCTATCAACTGTTTCATCAGGCCCCTCAGGAGGCATGATATTTTCTTTTTCTTGAAATTCTTTCTCAACACTTCCCACTGACATCTTCGTTCCGAATTGTTCATTATTTGACTGTTCTAGGAAGGATGCTTCTTCGTCAGCGATAACATTTTCAGCCAATTCTTTCGGCAATTCGTTTTCATGCTTCATTTGTTCGAACAGTTCTTGCTCTATACTAAGTTCATCTTTAGCACATATTTCAGGGTTCATTTCTTGCTCTGGTAATGCAGTTGACGACTCATGCTCTGTAGGCCATTCATACTCCTTTGTGGACACACTTCCAACTTCCTGTGGACCACTTTCCACTAGCGATTCTTTCTGTTTATCTCTATTCTGTCTCACTTCAAGTCTCCCTGAAGCTTCTTCTTCACTTGACATCTTCATATTACCGTCAATTTCCTCTTTAACCTTCGATGTTTGAAATTCTCCATGTGCTGGTATTTCTTCAACTCTCTCCAAAGCTTCTTGTTCACTTGGAATCTTTTTATCACCAGTTTCCTCTTGAACTGCAGCTAATTCGTCGGGCTTAGGTTCCTTTTCCACTTTTCCTGGTTCTTTCGATAATGCATCCTCTTCATGTTTCACTGGACTTCCATCCGTTTCCAATGGTGGTTCCTCAAAAACTGTTTGCGGTTGATCTTCGGGTGCCTTTTCTTCCGGTTGAGCTTCAGCTGATACCGGTGTTTCATCACTTACTAAATCCATCGATGTTTGCAATTCTCCTTGTGCTGGTATTTCTTCAACTCTTTCCAAAGCTTCTTGTTCACTTGGAGTCTTTTTATCACCAGTTTCCTCTTTAACCGCAGCTAATTCGTCGGGTTTAGGTTCGTTTTCCACCTTTCCCGGTTCTTTCGATAATGCATCCTCTTCATGTTTCACTGGACTTCCATCCGTTTCCAATGGTGGTTCCTCATAAACTGTTTGCGGTTGATTTTCGGGTGCCTTTTCTTCCGGTTGAGCTTCAGCTGATACCGGTGTTTCATTACTTACTAAATCCATCGATGTTTGCAATTCTTCTTGTGCTGGTATTTCTTCAACTCTTTCCAAAGCTTCTTGTTCACTTGGAGTCTTTTTATCACCAGTTTCCTCTTTAACCGCAGCTAATTCGTCAGGTTTAGGTTCGTTTTCCACCTTTCCCGGTTCTTTCGATAATGCATCCTCTTCATGTTTCACTGGACTTCCATCCGTTTCCAATGGTGGTTCCTCATAAACTGTTTGCGGTTGATTTTCGGGTGCCTTTTCTTCCGGTTGAGCTTCAGCTGATACCGGTGTTTCATTACTTACTAAATCCATCGATGTTTGCAATTCTTCTTGTGCTGGTATTTCTTCAACTCTTTCCAAAGCTTCTTGTTCACTTGGAGTCTTTTTATCACCAGTTTCCTCTTTAACCGCAGCTAATTCGTCAGGTTTAGGTTCGTTTTCCACCTTTCCCGGTTCTTTCGATAATGCATCCTCTTCATGTTTCACTGGACTTCCATCCGTTTCCAATGGTGGTTCCTCATAAACTGTTTGCGGTTGATCTTCGGGTGCCTTTTCTTCCAACTGAGCTTCAGTTGATACCGGTATTTCATCACTTACTGAATCCATCGATGAATCAATCTTCGATGTTTGCAATTCTCCTTGTGCTGGCATTTCTTCAACTCTTTCCAAAGCTTCTTGTTCACTTGGAAACTTTTTATCACCAGTTTCCTCTTCAACTGCAGCTAATTCGTCAGGTTTAGGTTCGTTTTCCACCTTTCCCGGTTCTTTCGATAATGCATCCTCTTCATGTTTCACTAGACTTTCATCTGTTTCAAGTGGTAGTCGCTCGTTAATTGTTTGCGACTGATCCTCAAGTGCCTCTGCTTCTGACTGAGGTTCAGTTGGCATCGGTGTTTCATCACTTAGAAAATCCATCCATGCCGAATCTGATGGCTCAACGTTCGATGACAGCAGTTCTGGGTGTCCTTCTGTTCGTGCTGATGTTTTTTCTTGTACACTCGGCACCTCCTCACTGTTTTCTTCCATTAGAGTTGTTGACTGACCCCTTTCATCCTCCCTGTCTTCCTTTTGTCCCTTTAATGACGCTTTTTCTTCACGCTTCATTCGATGTTCCTCCACTTGAAATGGTGGTTGCTCATCGGTTGCTGCTTGTGGTGGTTCCTTAAAGATGTTTGTTTCAGTCTCATCTGGTTTCGGTGCCTCTTCACTCAGAGAACCCATCCCTGTCAAATCTGATGATTCAGCGTTCGATGAATCGAAATCCAGCGTTCCTCCTAAACTTTCGGGCAAAATTTGCTTGTTTTTTTCGCCTTCTGTTTGTTTGGTGAACGTCGTTGACTCATCAGGTTCATTCTTTCTGAGCTCATCGATAACTTGTTCTTTAATTTTTTCTTTTTCCACTGGTAATGCTTCTTCATCTTGTTTCACATGACCTTCATCCGCCGCAACTGGTTGCTCTTCATGCGAAGTTCGTACTAATTTTATATTTTCACTCAGCATTGAGTCAAAAACTTCTGGTGAATTTTCACCAATTTTTGATGTTTCCTCGATGAGATGACGATCGTCAGTTCTAGGGATGAATTCAGATGACTGCTGATCACTGGACGGTTCAACAGCACTTTGAACAGGAGGATGTTGAAATTCAGCAGCAATCGCTTCATTCGGATGCTGTTCTCGTAATTCAGATTCCAACTCATTAATAGTCATTTCTTCGCTCTTATCATCGCGTTTGATTTGCTCGGTTGCTTTTACAAACGTTTCTTGTTCGTCAACGTCATACGATGGTTGTTGCTCCGCAGCAGGTTCAACAACCTCAACGAGACGCTCTTCAACTGCTCCCGAAAAGTCACTGGATGGCAATATGGGCTTGACTGAGTTCGGAATCTCCTCTTCTTGTTGTTGTTCTTCTCCCTGAACACATCATTTACCACCCTACGCTTTTTTGTCAAAATATCTTTCATTAATTTCTCATTCCAGAGATCATTCATTCATGTATATGGAGACGTAATTAGCATTTGAATGCAAGTTATTCTGACGTGCATCATAATATATTGTGAGAGAAAAACGCATTAAAAGCTGAACTGAGATGATCTAAAAATGAACAATTATAATTTTTGGAAGAACAGTAATAGTTTAAGACATATTCGATCATTTTTAAACGATATTTCAAACGACTTAGAATCAGACGTTTGATTTGCTATCAGTAGTTCAACGCAACTATAAATATTACACTGAAGACTTATTTTTGGACTACCCGTATTTCAACAATGCTGTTCCAACGTTCAGGGCATGCTTGTGCATATGTGCGAGTGCAAATATGCAGGTAACTACAGATTAATATGCGTGAACGGTCATGTTCCGTGAACCTGTGAGCATTTATTGAAATGACCAAATGTAAATGTGGTGTGCATATTGTGCCACAGAGAATCATTGGTTGAAACAAAAAAAACATGCTAACTTAATGAGAAAATAATACAAAAATAACGCCTGTTATAGGGTCATCAATCAGCTACCTCAGTCGCAGTTGTGTTAGACTTCTCGTCATGCACTGCATCTGATTCTGAACTGCGACTCTTTTTCTTATGATGACGACTGATCACTTCTGTAAATTCACCACCTTCAATTTGTTCTGCGTCATTCAACTCAACCGAATCACCCTGAAAGTCACATCGTATCACGTACACCAACTACAATCATTGATAAAAATGATCTTACGAACCCATAAATTGTTTCTAAACGTTAAAAAATGTCGGAAATTGCCGAAAATGGAACGAAACAAGGACAAAATGTCTATGCTAGACACTCGATGAATATAACTAACTTCGACGTATTGAACCTCATCTGGTGATGGCAAATGATGCTCACTTTCAGACTTTCGATTTCGTTTCTTCTTATGTTTTTTCGGCAATTCATTACCGACATCTGGTTGCACTTCATGTGTAACTGCATCAGTTCCAGGAACTGGCTGAATCAAAAAAATAGATGTAATTATAGGGTTACCAATGACAATAATAACGAAAATGAAAAAAATAGATGGAAATGCGTCATGAGCTTTCTTTCTGCTTTTCATTTTAATATTGACGAAGATTTTTCAGTCTTCATACATAAACGAACAAATAAGCAAACAAACTCACAAGTTTACCACTAGTTCATCAGAAATATAAAGTAATGAAAAATGTTGATGAAACAATCTTCACGAACGAAGAATAAGCAAATTATTCACTGATTCACCTCGATCACTGTCTCATCTGACGGTTGTTGCAGCTGTTTGTGCGTCTCAGGCGCATGATGTTTTTCAGATTCTGAATGACGCCCACCACTAACTTTATGCTTGCGATGATGCTTTTTGTCTGCTTTCATTTCAGAATCACGATCATGCTCTAATTCATCGTCGTCGTGCTTCGCTGGTGCTACCAACGGCTTATCGACATCCTCTTTCACCACATCCGTTTCATTCAGTAAATCATCATGCTAAAAGTAATGAAGTAGAATTGAGTGATAACTCTTTTCATGTGTTCTTGCAGTTTTCGTGTGCTTCAGACGGATGATGTTTTTCAGATTCTAAATGATGCCCACCACTAACTTTATGCTTGCGATGATGCTTTTTGTCTGCTTTCACTTCGGAATCACGATCATGCTTCAATTCATCGTCGTCGTGCTTCGCTGGTGCAACCAACGACTTATTGACATCCTCTTTCACCACATCCATTTCATTCAGTAAATCATCATGCTAAAAGTAATGACGTACTGTTGAGTGACAACTCTTTTCGTTTCATCAAATCATACTATCTCTTAACATCTGTCCGGAAGCCTTGAAAAATGTTGACTCCTTCTATGAAAAAGATTCCAATTTCGTTGACTGAAAAAGTGCCGATTGGAGCATGTGAAACAGTGCTGATGAGGTGACTAGAAAAATGCTGACAAAAAATTGCTAAACTGATTTTACCTTAATTTTTTGGAATGTTTCCGCTCCAGTTGCAGCAAATGCACCATGCGATTGCTGTATCGCATCGTTAGCGTTTTCACTGGGACGATTATGGATTTTTTTAATCTCATCCTCTTTTGGTACGTCTTTCTAAACCATTACTTACTCGTTGAGAATTGATGAGAAGAAACATATACGTACATCTCCAATTTTGCGTGATAATTTTTTATTGAAAAAAAAAATGAAACAAAAAATTGCAGTTCCCAGCTCACCAAAACATGCCTTCTGGTCTGAAATTTCATGTGTGTTTCATCTCATAGGGCCTACTCAAAAATGCGATTATGTGTACTGTGCAAACGAGGTGCTAGCACAAAAGAGCTCTTATGGAGGTAATTTATATTCACCGAGATGAAATATTACACTCAAGAAACAGATTTGTAAAGGTTTCAAATTCCGGACAGCTGAGCAACTAATTGTTCCAAAGCCGTCACAAATGACATATCCATCATTGCAATATACGCAGATCAATTAAAGTAAGAGTTCAGGAAAGAAAGCAATCGTCAAAATTCATCAGCGAGAAAACGAACCTTTGACTGACGTTCCTCTTCACGTAGCTCCTCTTTACCTCGTTTTTTGCCCTTCTCTTTGTCAGTTTCTTTTGCGATCGTTCCAGAGTCTGCTGAAATTATCGGTGACGATGGCCCTTTTTGTTTCTTGCCTTTTGATTCCACTCTTTCGCCGCCATCCACCAATTTTGTTGACTCTTTTTTCTTTTTGTCATCTTTTGGTTTCTCTTTTTGAGTCACCGGTTTACTGTCCTTTTGTGATTCTTTAGATGGTTGTTGCTGTTGTTGCTGTTTACCTTTTTCATCCTTTGAAAAATAAATCAATGAAAATCAACCCAAATTATTCATTTTAAACACATGCACCATCATCAACTACAAAGCGATTTCTAGCAAGTGAAATCACCAAAACATCACTTGTCTATACTGTGCAAACCAACACAGAAGGGCAAAAATCTAAGAGAAACCCGTCAAGAAACATTATATTTCATATATGAAAACAGATAAAACCAGAGACAAATTGAGAACGACTACCTCAGTTTTAAGCTTTTCTTTTGGTGGCTGCTGCTGCTGTTGTTGTTGTTGCTTTTGTTGTTTCTCGTACTTTTTTGGCTCCAAAATAACGCTAGCAACTACTGGTTTCTTCTCTTTCTCAAAAGTTATTTTTATTCTGACATACAAAATAATACACCAGAAATAGTGTTTGTACGGCATCCTAGGATCTTGACTTTTGAATCCCGATTTAAGGATTCATGAAAAATGTCATATTACATGATGTCGGCAATTTACTTATCTTTAATTACACAGCAATCACTCTCAGTTCATCCATATTCCGTAATATCTGTATTTTACTATTCAAGTGTCAATGAATGGATACACCATTACATAGTAGTTTTACTTCGGTTTTTTTTTTTGTTTTTTGGAGAGTAGTGAATAAAAATTTCGTAATGTCATCAATTTTGTGTCATCTTTCGTCGTCACCACTGCTACACCATTTTACAATCCCCGGATTATCTCGGAATTGGAAAACCATCCTGGGATTGAATTCCGATCCCGGGATTGGAAAAATGGTCTCAATTTTGCAAACACTAGCTATAAGAAACTAGACATAGCTTTCGGGTTTTTAAGCGGTGTCAACATTCTAATCATCACCATCACATTACCCTTCGTATCACTGATATTTTCAGGACTACAATCACCATGTGCAATACTGCGTCTGATCAATAACCGATCAGTCAGTTAGCTACCTTGATCTTCTTTGGTTTTGGTAGTGCAGACGTTGAAGCCTTTTGTTTGGCCAACTCTTTTTCGTGTCGACGTTGCTCTCTTACCCTTTGACGTTCTGCCACTTCCTCAGCAGTACGCTACAAAACAAAAAATAAATTCGCTTCATGAATTCATCCATCAGTCGATGTGAACTGATATACAACGCAACTTATTTCATTCCGCTGCTGCAGTAAAACACTTGTTTCGTCTACTTTGGCAAAGTGCTAAGCAAAGATATGTGATGTTTGCCAGATAGTTAGTGGTGGTAAATTCGGTCGGTTCAATTCGACGAATTTCGGTCGGAATTCCGAAATAGGGATTCTTTCGAATTTTTTTTTCGAACTTCGGTTTTTTTTTCAGAATACTGAAAAGTCGTCGATTCGGTCGGATTCCGACCGAACTGAAATTTGGTTCGGATGTCAACACTATTAATGAGTACCACTTACTTGCTTCGGTTCTTTCAATTTACGAGGTGCTTCTTGTGGTGCGTTAAGACTGAAATGAACAGAAACAAATCAGCTGAAATATGCGAAAGTCACTATGCAACGATGAAAAAAAAACAACAAAACAAGAGGAAGGAGTAGATTCAAACTCAAAATAGACAACTAACTCTTACATTGGCTGATGCTGGCCAGTATAAACGGTATTTGTTTGCCTGTAAAAATGCTCAATGAACAAGGCAAATAATAAGAAACAAATTCCATACTCACTAAAAGATAGAAAACACAACATATTTCAATAACAACTCAAACGAACCAACCAATTTTGTTTTGCTTGCATTCGACGACGATATGCTTGACGTTTGCATGCGGCCGCATTTTTCATCGAACGTACACGATGCGTTCTCTTCACTTGTTTCACCGAACGCATTTTGCTGTTGTTCTTTGGATTACGGTTCCCTTGGAAGAAGTTTAAGCAATCTGCACAATTCTCTCAACAACTACTCACTTGAAAGTATTAGTGATTTTGAATTGCAGATGATGTTGTTGATGAATTGGATTAAATAATATTTCCTACTGCGATAGAGAATAACTGATTAATTGAATAGATGAATGCGAATGGTATACTCAGCCGATCAAAATATGATAAAGCAACACAATTGCAGATGATAGAAGCAGTTTAAGATAGAATTATTATAATTATTATCAGTATTATCGTCGCTTGATGTGATAACAAACGATTTGATCTATTTGTGAATTGTCAATTATTGGGCAACAATAATCAACAAATAATAACAGTGCTAGTCACCTCACCTTAAATCACTTCACCACACTTCACTCCAAATTCAAAAACGTTCGTTCTTAGCAATAGCGCTTATCTGAAAAGGACAGAACATTGATTATTCATCTATTGTGACATGTGGCCGAAGACACACTTTACATGTGTCACTCGATAATCGTCAAATACGTATACTTATACTTTTGTACTGTAAGCCAAGCTACAAGAGCAGCCCATATTTCAAACGCGCTATCAGACATCTGAAAGTACAAATAGAGACGTGCAAAAATGAGGTGATGGGGGGCGAGCACCGGAAGATAAGTATTTGCTTTGCTCCTTTTTTGTGTTGATTGCTTGCTCACAAAGTGAACAATTACTGAATGAACAAACATTTTAAAACATCATTTGCATGCACGACTGTTCATTTATTCATCAATTAATTCATCCATCCGCTATAAAATAAACACAACAAAGCTGTAATCACGGCGCATAATCAACGAAAACTGTTCAACAAACGATTATTGAATATCGTTCCGTGAAAAACGAAAGAAATTAGTGAAAAGTTAACTTCTCTTCAAGCATAATCGAGCGATTTGATTCATCCAGCCAGCCAATCCATCATTCAAGTGAATAATCATTATCATTTTGTGAGTGTTCATTATGAATGCTTACAAATCAGTGCAAATATCTATCTAACTATCTCTTTCATACTGTCCTATGTGGCATCTCACATCCTTCTCAAACTGAAATTCTTCACAAAGCTGATCGATCAAATAATCATACAGTTAATCAATTGCAACATATTCATTTCATCATCAAAATTCCATTATTTAACATAGTACCAACTGAAGTAAAAATAAAACCAGATTTTTAAATTAGCCTATTTGTAGATAAATAATGTCAGAACCTTTTCCGAACGGAACACTACAGATGAACTAATGAGCCACAATTTCAGCACATTACACACACGCACACACATCATACACGTGTTAATTAATATTCAACAACAACAACTGCTATTCATTGTCTCATCTAATATTGTATGCAGAATCCTGACTCAGTACGCATTCATGAATGAGTTATACACCATAGTACTGTCATTACTACTACTACTCTCACTTGTATTATGATTCAGTATTTCTACTAGCAATCACTGTCAGTGTTACTATTTACAAGAATATTACCATTACTATTATACAAAAATCATGATAACTATAAAGGTTGCTAGCATAACGATCATTGTATACATATGTATAACAATAAATTGAGTCGCTGAAGTCGGTGACAACGGACTGCTTTAGAGCGGACAACGGACAAAGTAAATTGCTTTCTTTATCGATACAACTCAACTCAGCATGCAAAATAAAACCATAATTTGGCCATTTCAATTCGATAATAACCAGCATACTGTTGTTTGTTTTAAATGAACTGCACACACAAATGAGTACCTTAATGATCAAGCGAAAGGCGATTAACTTCTTTCGTCATTCCTCTTTCAACATATGTAAATTTAGCACGTTCAGATAGAAATAGTCTCATGCTACGAGAAAGAATATTACCAGAAGACCAGAAATTTCTTTTATACACACTAAATCATACTTACGCGTAAATTTTTACTCAAGTATCAGGTTCTACACTGGGTACATGTTAAAGAATAATCGTAAAAAATAATACTGATAACGACACCAACGAAATGTTGATAATGATAAGAACATATAAATTTTTAGTTGGTCGTCTCGTAATTTCACTCTTCATTTGAATCATCAATCTTTCAGCAGGCAAAACGAATAATATCACAATTAATGAATAATGCGAGCACCACGATCAATTTGAGATGTTATAAAAACGAGTTATTAGCATAAAACTAACAACAATACAACCGATGCAATCAGTCACAATCATCTATGACCATCAAATTGACCATTCAACTAATCATTAACTTATCAATTACACATCTCTTATATCATCACTGACGACTACCCCAAACTCAAGCATCAAATCTACGATTATTGAATTTAAACACTGTTCATCTTGCAAGGGTGTTAGATATCGTGACAAAACCTGACAAGCTCTACCCCGTCAACGATGATAATCAATTCGATAAGACTGACTCTCATGTGCACCCACTCGAATCTTTATGCTTCCACATATCACGTACACTAATGACATCACTTGAAAAGAAGCAAAATAAAATTAGAGAGACGAAAACAAAAAGAAGAGAAAGAATTTTGGGTGAAGCGATCAACAAATTAAGTTCAACATTCCTAAAGCTATTAATCATCTTATGAGTTCAACCTAAACATAAACAAACGTCTAAAGTGCATCAAATTTCTAAAAACAACTTTGCAACATAATCATCACTACCATCATTTCCTTTTCCGCTTATCATATACACGTACACATAAACTCTCATTCGATGACTACCATCCACTGTCACACTTCATTTTTATCAAAAAACGTCTTCATTCGTCACATCGATCAATTATCATTATCTCTATCATTAGAAATCAGATGAAAACTCTCTGTCTGGTAATTACGAAATGCATATATTATCATCAGCAACAGTAGCGTTTGAAAAGGAGTTGAAAATTTGATTTTAAACCTATCATCACATCGATCTGATCAAAATTTGTGATAGAAATGACTGACCGGATCAGTATAGTGTTTTTAAAAAAATGGCATTTCCAAATCACTTCTTTAAAAACTTGGTCCAAGCACAGTAATACCATGTCTTCTGACTACCATCATCATCGGTCATCGTCATTAAATGAACATTTCGTTGCTTGCATCTCAAGAAAAGAAGTTTCAGCTAAATGTGAGTCATACCCCGGCCACAGAATGTGACTGAAGAAAAGCGTGTTAAAGAAAGTAATTATAATGATAGTGCAATGCTTTCATTGATGGAACTGAAACAAATCAGACTGAACAATTCAGCTGATAAATAACAACGAAGAAGCAGTGAATAGATACATGCTGATAATAATGTAAAAATAATGATGACAGTGCAAAAATTGGAAGGTGGATGCATATGTATAAACATTATTTTTTAAAATTAAAATAACCCAATCAGTGGATGCTTGGATGGATAGATGCACGAGTGGATGGTATATTGAAGATTGGTTGGCTACGGTTTCCCCACCCCTCCCCCTTCCCCCGCCCAGAAAAATATCACAGCAACAGGAATAAGAATACGATAAGAATTGGCGAAAATTTTGTGAATGAATATAACGAACAGGCAATAATATGAAATATTTAAAAAAAGAAGAGATACGACGAAAATTTTTTTGATACGATCATGTAAAAACCACTTAGAGACGAATTAAAATGGTACAAAATGTGAATGGCCGTATAATATAACATAAATAAACGTTGCATATGTATGAGCGTCAAAGTAACGAATTTTTCGAATATCTAAATTCTGAGAAAGTTGTTCCATCTGAGAAGAATACGCCATTTGATCAAGGAACGATCCATGGAAAATTCTGCTATAAAAAATTGGCTTGAAAGTTAGCTGAGTTGAGTCAACTTGTTAGTGCGCGATTTTCACATTTCTGAATTTCCAAGAGCCCATTCCAGAAAACGATACTCTGAAAAATCGTTAGATCAGATTATTGTTTTGCTTAAGGTGTCTAAGATACAATATAGATGGCGCAAACTTTCAACCTCACTTTTTTCGAAGAAATTTATGGAGGTTGTTTTCAATCAAAAGTACACCATTTTGGAGGATGAGACCAAGAAAATTCGGAGTCGAAATTCGTGCAGTATTGCAATTAAGACGAAAGAAAATTTGTTTCATTTTTAGCCTTGCAAAATCTGTTCCCCTCATGAATACGTACGTGTGTTTATATATGTATTTGACTAATAATTTTGAGGATAACATTGAAAATAGCGTTCAAATAAAGAATTCTACACTGCCACAATAATAACAACAATAATGCAATAACCAACATACCACTTCCTAAATCAACATACATCTCACATGACAAATATACACGTAAATATTCTCAAAAATGTACTTTCACTCATTTATCTATTCCAAAACATCATTCATTTCGTACAAAATATTTATGTATATTCTAACAGAAATAATATCGACGTTGTAATAAGAAACTGAATGAAAAATTCTGTGTATGTAACCAACAAATATAAGCTTTACATACACAATAATCGCACGTATAAATGAATGCAATGAACACTGTCATCGTTATCTTGTTCATTCATTCTGAAGACGACACAACACATCACAACATAGCACATCTTAAGCAATCAACAAACAACCTTACGATAACATTATGAAATCAAACATCTAATCACACTTTCCATCATTAACGTGTTTTGATTCTTTGTGCATGATTAATCATTACTTTTTATTGATCGTCATCGTCTTCTATGCAACAAACAAATCAAAACATTCTATCGTACTTAGCCAGAAAACACGTGAGTATGAATTGAACAATCATTTCGAATCAAAAATTTGTGACGCGAACATCAAGCAGATAAATATGCATACATAATAGTTGATACCTTTTAAAATTATAGGAACATATAATATAACATAACATATGTATACAGGCGCATAAATAGAAATAAATGTGACTATAGACAGACATATCACATGAAATAAAAAACATACAGCTGAGCAAATGTGCTCAGCATGGGTGCTTGAATGAGTCAATAACATGTTAACCAAGCTCCCTCCCTCCCACCCATATTATCCAGCCAGCCAGCTAGCGCATCCATCAATCCATCCATTACATTTGCGCAATATCCATCAACCACTCCTGCTATTGCTATCACCAAAAGCAATAACAATAACAATGACAAAAGCAAAAACAAAAACAACGACCACATTGAGGTATATAATAAAACTAAACTATATTCTTTCATCAAAAAATATTACGAACTTATATGTTACAATACTCTGTTGAATACTGATTTATTAGAGTTATTTCCATCATATTTTCATCCAAATACAAACAAGCAACGCTTTGCATGAAATAATTTCAGCAAAATTCATCAATATATTGATTCCTTTCTGAAAACGTCTACTACCCATCCATCCATGCATATCAATTCATTTCACTAGACGCATAAATGTACAGAGAAGATATGGAAAGATTTTTCTACGAATTTAGTAGTTGACGTAACTGAACGAAGTACAT